>JAEIHY010009774.1:0-18061 GCA_018904565.1 Drosophila tsacasi
AGAAGACGACGAGACGACCAAACACATTCTTTGTGATTGTCCAGCCATTATTTGGTCTAGCAGGAGGCACCTGCATAGCGAGCTCTTGACAGCCACACAGACAAGAGATCTGCTAGCCTTCATAAAGGAGATTGAGCAACTCTTGTCTCAGTAGGGAGAAATAAAGGCACAAAAGACCACTGGGTCGCAGTGCCTCAAATCTCTGTCGGGAGATCTCCCCAATATTTATTATTATCTCTTGCCCATTCTAGAAGACGTTCTTGTATAATGTCTTTTCTGTACCTTTTCAGGGACTTTCCACAGCCCATGTTCTATGTGAAAAGCATGCGGCTTTACGGCAACCTCTGTGGCGCCGAGCAGATGGGCTCCAAGCGAGCCAAGCGCGATGTTTTCATCGAAGTGGGCGAGCCCTTTGGCACGGATGTCATCCAGCGTAGCATGCCGTCGCTCAAGTTCTACCACGACTTTGACTGCGAACTGGAGAGCTGCAGCTATGCCTTTGGAGCCTGCTGGGAGCCAGTGATGGCCCAGTGCAATCTGAGCTTCGAGAAGATCTCGGCTCCGTCCAAGGATCCCTCGCCTCCTCTGCCATTTTGGGACAAGCTGCGACTGCTGCTGCACGGCCGGCTGACCCTGATAGCCAAGCAGTTCACCATACTGCTCCACGCCTCGCTGGACCCGTACAACACCACGGAGGAGATGGAGCTGACGTGGAACAACTGCGGCATAGTGCTGACGAATGCCAAGATCATGTTCAAGGGAGAACTGAATGTGAGTGCGGTGAAAATTTTGCGGGATTAGTGGGGAAAATGTACTTAACCTAACCTTCCTCTCCCCAGGTCACTGTTCGCACGGCATCGCGGTACGACGATTGCCGCCTGCTGCACTTCCCCAACCTGAAACTGACGGTGAAACTCAATTGGGTGTGCCTGGCCAATCCGAACGACCATCATGCCGTCATGCCCTGCGCCCCGAACAAGCTGCCCGAGTACTCGAGCAACCAGGTGCACGACTCGTTCCGGGCCTTCCGGTCGCTGAATCTGAACATTTGGATATCGTTCGAGACGAAGCCGAAGGCAGGCGAGGACCTGGAGGTGGATATACCTAGCCTGGTGCTATACGGCAGCACGTTGCGCTGGTTCGAGAGTCTCCAGCTGATCCTCTCCGGCGTGACGAGGCCCACGCGCCGCGGTCCCGTCTTCAACAACGTGCGACCCAGGAAGAAGCCGCTCAGCAGGCACTACAAGAAGGCCAACCTGCAGATGTGCCTGCACAAGTTCCAGGTGCTCTACTGGATGTCGCACGCCCTGCAGAAGGGCTTCCAGCTGAACGGTCGGCGTGTGTCCTTCAGCTCCGAGCACTCGTTGTCCCTCAATCCGATCGAGGACGGGCTCATCCATCGTCCGAAGGCGGACTGGTCGACGATCTACATGAACTGCGAGCTCAACGACGCCGAGATCTGGCTGAAGAGCATTGTCACCGAGAAAATGGACAGCAGCTCCGAGAACCTGGCCGCCAGTGCAGCCGCCGATGCCTTCAAGATCGTTCGCTTCTACTTTTTGAGCGTGGCCAAGGTGTCGTACGGACGCGAGGCGCTGATACCCGCGGCGGCCGCCACCACGGAGGAGGAGGTCAAGGCCAAGTCGACGACGCCCACGCATAAGCTGGTCGTGTACGACCTCAAGGGCGCCTGGACCAAGAGCAATCGCGATGTGGCCTTCGCCCTGTTCGATTCCTTCATGAAGTCGCAGAAGCTGAAGAACAACCTCTCCACGGAGGCGGTGAAGAGCTACCGCAAGGAGGGCGCCGGCAACTCGGCGGTGCTGAAGCACAAGCGGAGTGACAGCACCATTACCCTGTCCAGCGCCAGCAACGAGGGGCTGCCAAGTGCCGCTCTGAAGAAGGCGCCCGCCCAGATCCATGCCACCGCCATGCTGCAGCAGCTCATCGCCGAGGCGGACCACAAGTTCAACGTGTATAGCGACGACCATAGCACTCAGTCGCGGGAGCTGCAGCTCCAGGGACTGCAGGCCTGCTCCGCCCAGGACATTATCCACGAGAACTGGTCGATTAGCTTGGTCAACTCGCAGGTGCTGCTCAAGGGCTGCGAGACGTCGGGCTATGTGATAATCAGTGCCGCCAAGGCGGAGATATTGCAGCGCGAACATCGCCCCGTCTGGCGGGAGCGCTCGCTCATCTCGAAGACCACCTGGAAGGGGTTGCTGGAGTGCATGCAGTACTACGCCACCGTGAGTGCCGGCGACAATAACTCGCTGCTGGAGAAGGAGATCATGTGGCTGACGGTGGACAACATCCAGGACAAGGACGAGACGGTGATCAATAATCTGCCGGAGGACATCTCCCACTTGGTGGGCAGTGGACGCAGTGTGGGCGGCGTGGTCTCCGAGACAGTCGGCGCCTTCCTCAGCGACAATTCCGGCGAGGCGCAGCCCGTCCAGCTGCAGCGCATCGTGTCCAAGTGCAAGTGCGAGTTCTTCTACGTGAGCTATGGCGATGCCATCGATCCGAATAGCATCACTGAGGTGCCGCCGCCCCCCTCCGAGGAGCTGCTGTCGCCGTGGGAGAAGCAGGACGATCCCGTCGATGCCTTCACCCTGATGCATCACGACCTGGACGTCTGCACCAACTCGCTGCAGTACGCCATGATCCTGGACATTGTGAACAACCTGCTGCTGTACGTGGAGCCGCAGCGCAAGCAGGCGGCGGAGAAGCTCACCCGCATGCGCTTCCAGCTGCAGCTGCACTCGACCGAGGACCAGAAGCGGCCCATCCAGCAGAAGCAGACGGTGATCCGCAGCCTGCTGATGAAGATCCGGTCGCTGGAGAAGGACATACACATGATCAGCAAGGAGCGGGTGGAGGAGGGCGACACCCTGGAGCTGCGCGTGGAGTACGAGCACGTCCAGCAGATGATACGGGAGAGCAAGGAGGAGCTGAACACGTACAGCGAGGACCTGGACATGATGCTGCTGTGCTACAAGGAGACGCAGCTGTCGCAGCTCAGCAAGATCCTGAACGTGCGCTCCGACGAGTCGGTGACCATGGTGCGAACCAACGAGATCTGCTTCAAGCGCGCCCAGTGGCGGCTCACGGAGACGGATGGCCAGATCGGCATCGCCGATCTCGTCCTCAGCGCCTTTCTCTACACCAAAAAGTCGAAGAGCGACGACTCTGTGGAGCATTTGCTGGAGCTGGGAAACATACGCATGGAGAACCTGCTGCCCCGCGAGATCTATCGCGACGTCCTGCTGGCCACCGAGATACAGAAGGACATGCCCGTGGACACGCACAAGCGGGTGCTGCGCATCTTTTGCCGGGAGAAGGCGCCGGTGGGCGGGATTTCGGTGAAGGAGCACTTCGAGATCAACGTGGCCCCCATCACCATCGCCATCACCAAGAAATTCTACAGCACCATGCTCAAGTTCTGCTTCCCGGACCGCGACGCCTCCGAGACGGAGGTCAGCGACGAGCTGGACGACAACGCCTCCACCAGCTCGGCGTCCACAACGAATTTACAGGCGGTCAGGCCTGCGTCCTCGTCCTCGACGTCCTCGTCGTCGCTGTCGACCAAGCGCTCTGGCAAATCCAAGAAGGGCGCCAAGGACTCGGAGTTCTACGTGAAGATCGAGAAGGACGATGTGGAGAAGATGAAGGAGCGCGCCGAGAAGAACAAGCTCTTCATCTACATCAAGATACCCGAGGTGCCCGTCCGCGTCAGCTACAAGGGCAACAAGGAGAAGAATCTGGAGGACATCACGGACTACTCCCTGGTCATACCCACGCTGGAGTATCACAATGTGACCTGGACTTGGCTGGACCTGTTGCTGGCCATGAAGTCGGTGAGCCGTCGCGTGATATTCTCGCAGGCCATCAAGCAGAAGCTACATATCCACCAGCGACAGCCCATCCTGTCCGCCGGCGAGCGAGCAACACCGCAGGAGGCGGAGGACAAGGCGGTGATGCTGTTCGGAAATAGGTTGCTGGTGAGGATGATCCACAATGCTTTGTTCTTTGCCCTTTAATGAGTTTCCTCCCTCACAGAACGAGAACAAGAACCAGAAAAAGGGCGGCGTCTTCAAGTTCTCCTCCAGCGGCAAGTGATGGGACTCTAGAGGCAGGAAATGAAAGGATACTTAACGACGGACGCCTTTATGCTTTATCTATGTATATTTATTGTTACTGTGTACGTTCAAAGGATGTACGAAAATACAATGTGCAACTTGCTGTGCTGACCAGGACTTGGCAGGACTTGACTGCTTAACAGGAATGTCGAGTCGCCCGCTTAACAAATACGATTCACACACACTTCAATCACACACACTCAAGTATTAGGCTATTGCAACTCTCTAAATATAATATATAATATATGTTTCGTTTGTTGTTAGCAATAAAGAGGGGCATGGAGCGCAGGCGTAGTTTAATTTTTACACACACTCGCACCCGCGTTGTTTATACTTTTATTGTAAACTTTAAAACACTTAAACTTAGGCGGCCTCGTGCCTACTTGTTCTGTTGCTTCAGAGGAGGCTGCAAAAGAGGGCGGTGGTTAGTAATGTAAACGATTTTCTCGTGGGATTAGCGACCACTCACCAGCACAAAGACCCGCTTGGGCAGCGCCCGCTGCACCAGTTCATCGAGCAAGGCATTCTGGCTATCGTTCTTCTGCGGATCCGCCTTCGTGTTGTACTCCAGGCTCAATACGGGCAGCTCCTGCCAGCCCACTTGCAGGGGATACAGGTTGTAGACCAGCTCCTTCTCCTCGTAGGCCATTATGGACATGTCCAGCTGGGAAAAAATAAGGCTCAGGAATTTATGTTCAAGTAAAGTAGAGCGTAATCCACCTGCTTGTGCCCCGAGCATATAAAGTTGTCCGTTTTGCTGATGCTCAGGTTGGCTATCAGGTGGAGGACATGCATCGTTGGGTTCTTCAGCACCACCTTGAAGGCCATGGGCATCTTCACGAACATCTTCTCCTCGATGGTGCAGTAGATGTTCAGCGGCGGCTCCGCTATGTCCAGCCCACTGATCACAAACTTGGACTCGTTCTCCTCCTTGCCGTTGGCGCGCCGCCAGCGGATGCAGAAGACCCCAAAGATGGGCACCGCGGACGCTCGCTCCGGCTCCAGCGTGTAGACGCCCTTGATGAAGCCCCGACAATGCCCCGTGCCCTGGACAGCTTCCAGGGCCTTGTTGTACACCAAGCGCGTGGTCTTGACGTTCTCCTGACCAGCGCCCGTCGCCGCCTCGCCAGCCTCGTTGGCCTCCTCCGAGTGCAGGGAGTTGCTCATCACGCCCGCATTCGCCACCTGCAGGGCGTTGGACACCGCCGAGTTGCTATTGATTATGGTCATCGTGGTGGGTATCTTGGCCACCAGACTCTTGCTCATGTACGCACTGATGCCGGCAGGCGGCACCGCAGTGGAACCACCGGAGACGGTCTCTTCGCTGGCAGCCGTCGGCTTGGGGGCTGGCCTTATGAACTTACTGGCCACCGGCTTGCCCTCCAGTTTGCCCCGATGATCCACATCCCGGGCAGTTGTCCAGTCCCGCAGAGTGGCATTCGTGCGGAGCACTATCACGCTCTCTAGCTGCTCGCCGGCGCTGTACTTATTGGTGTATTTCTTTCGCTTAAAGCTGTAGTTCGATTGCACTAAATTGTGATCCTGCAGGAGGAGGAGGACCGTTACCAACACCCCTATAGCTCCACAGGAAACCCCTACTTACACATATAAAGAAGCTGTCCAGTATCTCCACATCGTCGACGGCCACCACCTCCGTGTTGGCGCGCAGCAGGAAGTTCTCGCCGCGGTACAGTTGACCCAGCGGCTTCCTGTCCAGCGTGTAGAAGCGGGCGGCGAACTTGAAGTCCCCGTAACACCGCACCGTCAGCACATCCTCCCGTGACTTCCGCAGCCGCGTCTCGTCCAGGTACTCAATCTGCACGGGTGAAATCGTCGCCAGACTATTGCTGGGCACTGCTTTCACCTCGTGGTCGGGCGTGGATTCCGCCGAGCTGTTCGGTGCTGTGCTGACCCTGGCTGCATTGGTTCCACCACCACCACCGGGACCACGATCCACATCCAAGGTGTAGCTGAGCCTCTGTTGCAGCTTGATTTCGGCCTCCACCAGGCTGAATACGTAAAAGGTGGCCGTGTTGCTGCCATGAGCCGACAGCTCTCCCACATCGATCTGAATCTGGGCATGAAGCTTCTGGCGACCCGGTGAGATATCCGTGGTGAGGAAAACTGGAAGTGGGGAGTAGTTTGTAAGAGTTGTTGAAGAATTTATAGGTTTAGGATTGATTTGGATCAAATGTTTGCGAGCATTGAAGGTGTCAGCCTAACCCCATAAAGTATGGTTGAGTAGCAAGAATAGCCGAGTAGATCTAGGAATATAACTCCACTTAGTTTTGACTAATTTAATCTAGGGGGTTTAGTCATCAAGAAACTTCTCTCCCCATTATTCGAAACCTTCTTATCTCATTCAAAGATTTCCTGTAAATCCTGCCAAAGACAATCGCTCTCCTTTGTGTTCCCAGTTTCCTAATCTTATCTTTATACCGAAACCCAAGGCAAACATTACCGCACAGAGAGTGGTGGGAACAGAGCAGCGACGCCTCACTTCCTCGTAGCCCCCGCACCAAGTTCATTGCCGTGTGTAAACAGCGGAGAGCTCACAAGGTGGCGGCGCAGGTGTTTCTGGGTTTCTGTAACTGGCTGCTCATTGGGTAAGGTCAGTGTCGCCGCTCGATGGGCTCTATAAATGTTTGTGTATGGAACTTCGGAGCTCCAGTACAGGAGAGTCAAGAGATCGAGATGCAAGCTGCTGCCCTGCTCCCGCTGACGATGATGTGGCTGCTTTGGCTACCCGAGATTGCAGCAACAGCGGTGGAGGAGCAGCTGCAGTTACAACGCAATCCGCGAGTGGTCGGCGGACATCCGAGCGAGGTGCGGAATCAACCGCATATGGTTAATATCCGGCGACGTGGCAACTTCGAGTGCGGCGGCTCCCTCATCACGCCGCACTGCGTCCTCACCGCCGCCCACTGCCTGAAGGACGGGCTGCCCTCCGATTTCGTGGTCCGCGGCGGAGTCACCTATATGAGCGACATGCGTAACGCCCGCTTCGTCCGGAAGGTATTCCTACCGTCGGCCTTCAGTCGCACCACGTTGGACCACGATGTGGCCATTCTGCAGCTCCAGCAGCCGCTTCAGGCCTCGATTGCTCGGCCTATAGGATTGGCTCTGAACTCACCGCGTCCGGGTACCTTTGTAAGGGTCTCCGGCTGGGGCTTGACCGACTCTGACTCCACGACGCTGCCCAATCAGCTGCACAGCGTCCATGTGGAGGTGATGCCGCAGCGCGAATGCCGAAACTTGTATCGTGGCTACCGAAACATCACCGCGACCATGTTCTGTGCCTCGGTGCCGGGCCTTAAGGATGCTTGTGCCGCCGACTCGGGCGGCCCGGTGGTCAACTCGCACGGCTTCCTCGTGGGCGTGGTCTCCTGGGGCAGGGCCCATCGCTGTGCCGCGGCGGACAGTCCCGGTGTTTACTCCGACGTGAGTTACCTGTCCGACTGGATAGTGGATAACATGCACAGGCACTGCTAGGCGCTGCTTCAGCCAGTCGAAGCTTTTATGGTTAGCCCTGATCGACTTTACGTCACTGGGATTCGAAGCAAGAATGCCATTGAAGCACTGCCTCCCATTGTGACCCGCGAGCTCTGTTTGCACAGCTGGTTCGCACCGTATTTCGGCGAATATCCGGCCATAAAAGCCGGGGCAAGGTCACCAGCGCCACAGTTCACAGCAAGATGCTCTGGCGCTGGGATTACCTGATCTTGGGCATGCTGCTCCTAGCCGAGCTCAGCCAACTGGGCGAGGCGGTGGCGAATAACAACAAACTGCGGCGGAACAGGCGGCTGAGGAGCGTCAAGGGACGCCAGTTGGCCGCCAGAAGAACCAACCAGGCGGCGGCCAGGAACAGGAATACCAACCGATCGGCAGTCGGGGCCAAGAGGCTAAATCAGCGAAGAAAAGCAACAACAACAACCGGCAGCAAAAACTCGGCCAAGATCCAATCCAGGATTGTGGGCGGCACCACCACCACCATTTCGACAGCCAAGCACTTGGTGCAGGTTCGGCGTGGATCGAATCTCTGCGGTGGCTCCCTCATCGCAGAGCAATGGGTCCTTACAGCCGCCCATTGCGTAAGGGGATACTCGGCCTCGTCCTTTGAGGTGCGCGGCGGCACCACAACTCTCGATGGCACCGATGGCACCGTGCGCTCTGTGACCTCCACGCACGTGGCGCCCAAGTTTACCACCACCAGGATGAACATGGATGCGGCGCTGCTCAAGCTGAATCAGTCCCTGACGGGCACTAACATAGGAACCATCGCCATGGCCACCACGCTGCCCAAGGCGGGCTCAAAGCTACGGGTAGCGGGTTGGGGCGTCACCTCGGAAGGCAGCTCAACGGCCTCCAGGACCCTGAGGGTTGCCCAGTTGAAGGCAGTGAAGCGGAGCAGGTGCAAGAACCTTTATCGCGGCAGGGCAACCATTACGAACTACATGCTCTGTGCCACTGGCGCTGGCAAGGATTCGTGCAGCGGAGATTCGGGTGGTTCGTTGTCCAGGAACAGCACCCTGTTCGGCATCGTGTCCTTTGGCTACGGCTGCGCCAGATCCCGATATCCTGGCGTCTACACAGCCGTGTCTGCAATTCGTCAGTGGGCCAACAATGTGATGGCTAACAATTGAGGTTTTTACACAAGGAAACGAGGCGAAAAACCACTCAGGAAATTATCTTTGTCATTTAGATCTTGAAAAGATCATCTTGCTCCCTTCCATTGTATTAATTTAGGGTGTAAATATGACTTTATGGAATTCTATTATTGATATGAAAATATAGTCGAATATAAAAACAATTACATCTTTGATAATATTAATTCAGTGGTTTTGTTGATATTTAAGACCCACATTTCCGAATGTTCTCTCTTGTGCTAAAAGTCTTAAGGACACATAATGTTAAACCAACTGAAACTATTTCCTAAGGTCGTTAGTTGCTACGTGCGATTAATCAAATATTTGTTAAGTAGAGAGTTTTGCCGTTTAAAAATAGAAATCTTCGTTGTTAAATGGTAAAAACAAGTTCATCACACTTCGAGCCAAAGAATGCCCAAAAGAACACATGATCAAAACAGTTCGAATTTATCTTGACGCAAAGAACGGGAACCTTGCGTCTTTTGGTCTATAAAAATAAGTAAATATAAGGCTATATATTATATAAACAATAAAGCATTGATAACAAACACTCTTCAGTCAACATAACTATTGCAATGGAAAAGATAAGCAGTTATTAGGCCATTGTTTAGGCCTGTTTTTGCAAGCTTTGTTTGTTTTTTAGACTTTTTCTAAATAAGGAAAATAAGATAGACCTAGAATAAAGTATATTTTGGTCACAGTCAGGCACGTGCGCAGGAATCATCCAGGGGAGGAGGGGGTGGTGTGTTTTAACACAAATTTTGGAGTGTAATATCGAAATACATTTTTTTTTTCAATTTTAATTTCTGCCCATATTTTAAAATGTCGGCACGGAAAAACATATTCTGACAATTAAGTATGAATTGTCAAGTTATTTGCACTTTTTTATAATAAGTGCTGTATTGCTTATAAATATGTATGTGGAATAATTCTCCATGGAGGGGTTACAACCCCCAAAACCCCACACACAGGCCTGGTCACAGTACTTAAAGAGGCTTATCAACTAAATTTGGCACCCTTAGCCTTATTTTTTGAGGTTTAATCGAGACTAACTCTTACTATAAATTTTATAATTAATAATAAATTATTCAGAAAAATATAAAAAATCCAAATAAACGTAGATTTTATTTCCTTTTTAGAAAGTAAAAACTATGGGAATTTGTACCTAAAACATTTCCCAACAATATAAATATTTGATCTAATAAAAAGTTGACTAATCGGAAGTAATACTTCCGTTCATGTTGGTTTAATAAAGCCAAGTTCTTACAATAAATATAAGATTGTAAACCCAACAAGATGTAACCAGTTTCCGCTGTTGTATATCTTTAAATCGAAGTCAGATTCTGCTTGAACAATTGTACAAATGTTACAAGTCTCCCCAGAGATTTACGGGCTATAAAAGCCACCTCTCCCTTAGCCTACATATACCACAATGATTTCGTCACGCTGCCTGCCCTCGTTGTTGCTCCTCCTCATCCCTACCCTGGGATACACTCCATTCGCTGCCGGCAGCGTGGCGTTAGAGCCCCGCATCATTGGTGGCCAGGTGTCCAGCATTAAGCAGGAGAAGTACCTTCTCCAGGTGACCACATCCACGGAGCTGTGCGGCGGATCCCTGATCAAGCCGCGTTGGGTCATCACGGCGGCGCATTGTGTGTACAAGAAGAACAAGGATGAGTTTAGGGTCTACGGCGGCGCCTCCAATCAGGGAGGTCCCCATGCCATCGTCCGCCAGGTGGATTACGTGGCCATTCGTCCGGACTTTAATATCAAGACCATGAACATGGACGTGGCAGCGTTGCGTCTGACAGCGGACATGACGGGAGCCAATGTAGAGACCATTGGCCTGGCTTCCCGTTCCGTTCCAGGTCGCGCCTTGGTCAAGGTTTCCGGCTGGGGACTCACAACAGCCGATGCCACATCGACGGCCACGCGGGTGCACAGTGTCATAGTGCCCATGTGGTCGCGTGCCTCCTGTGTGGCCGCCTTCAAGGGCATTCATCGCATCACCCGCTCCATGGCGTGTGCTGCCAAGCTGTACAAGAAGGATTCCTGCGATGGGGACTCAGGCGGACCGCTGGTCTATCACGGCCAGCTGGCGGGAATCGTGTCCTACGGCTATGGGTGTGCCTCCTCGCTGCCAGGTGTTTACACCAGTGTCCCAGTGATACGGGAGTGGTTCCTGCGTGTCGTGGCACAGAATTCCTGAGCGTAGTCTCTCTAGCGTTAGGCCTAATCTCTAAGTTTCCAATAAATAGTTCAAGTTTATCGGGCAGGCAATTAACTCGGGGAATGCGGCAGGAGATAATGGAATATACATATAAGCTGGCTTCCAGGGTTTGGGCTCCATCAGACCATGCTAAAGCTTCTCCTTGGACTAGCCCTGCTCGAAGCCAGCTCCGGCGCAAGGCTGGGTAAGATCTTCGGAGGCAAGACCACGTCCATTAGCGAGAATTCCTTCCTGGTCAATCTTCGAAGAAGTGGAGCGTTCCGTTGCGGTGGCGTCCTAATCTCGCCTAGCTGTGTGCTCACCGCCGCCCACTGTCTGGAGCGGCGGCACCACCAACTCCACGACCTCACAGTCCACGCCCAGCAGCAATGTCTGGGCGAGGAGTCGCCGCCGGAGCATGTGCGTGGTGCGTGGTACGCTGGAGTTTCGCCATACTACTGGCCAGATCATGACCTAGACTCCGATGTGGCTGTAGTCCGATTGAGCCGTTCTTTTGACATCTCCGGCAATGTGAGTCTCGTCAAGATCGACTACAACGATCTGATAGAGCGGGCGAATCTCACGGTGATGGGATGGGGCAAGATCGACAGCCACGGTCACAACTGGAACCAGTGCCTGCAGGCGGCGCAAGTGCAACTCATTCCGCAGAAGCAGTGCTGCCAAACCATGGGATCTCCAGCGCAATGGGTCACCCAAAACATGTTCTGTGCTCTGGGCGAAAATTCCAAGGATGCCTGCCAGGGTGACTCCGGTGGACCGATAATTACCGACGACGGTCGCACCGCGGGCATTGTTTCCTGGGGCAATGGCTGTGGCAGTGGTTATCCCGGAGTCTACACCCGCCTCGGCAGTCCCTCGATCTCGTACTGGCTGAAGAGCTTCGTGCAGCGACATTGCCGGTGAAAGGAGGGGTTCAACTATTTTATAAATAAATAGTAAATGGAGAAGATCTCTTCCGGAATACCGAAATAATGGGCAGATCGTGTGGAAATATATTTCCGGAATAGGGGCGATTCGCAGGCATCATTATCACTTCACAAATTGCACCGCAGCATGTTCAGTAACCCTCAGTCTGGACATGCCATGGCGGAACAGTGGTTGCTCCTCCGGTGCCTCTGCCAGTTGTCATTTCTGATTACCATCTCGGCCAGCAAATCGCGCATCGTGGGCGGGCAGGAGACGACAATCGACCAGGTTCCATACTTGGTTTACCTGCGGCAAGGCGGCTTCTTCATCTGCGGCGGCTCCCTGATCTCGACCAGCGTCGTTCTAAGCGCAGCGCACTGCGTCTCTGATGCCAGGCCGCAGGACTATACGGTTCATGCGGGCGCAAGTCGCCTGGATGAGGATGCTCCCGTCACTCGCGGCGTGGCCAGCTTCCACATCTCGCCCAGCTATTCGGGCTCCAACTTTGACATGGACGTGGCGCTGTTGAAACTGAAGGAAGCCATCCGATTGATGCCCGGCAAGGTGGCCATCATAGCTCGTTGTCATAATGCGCCGGAGGCCAATGCCTATGCCAAGATCAGCGGTTGGGGAGTGACGCAAGAGAATAATCGGGAGCCGGCTGCACAGGTTCGTGCTGCTATGGTTCGGGTACTGCCGGCTGCGGAATGCAGGCGATCCTACGCCGGAGTGGCTCAGCTCAGTGACTCTATGCTCTGTGCCGCCGTGCGGGGACTTCGTGACTCCTGTTCCGGCGACTCTGGCGGTCCTTTGGTCTATCGCGGTCAGGTCTGTGGCATTGTCTCCTGGGGCTTTGGATGCGCCCGCTTGGCTTTTCCGGGTGTCTATACCAATGTGGCCAGCGGCAGGGTAAGAACGTTTATAGAGGAAACTCTGCGCAGGATTGGGCATTAACAGGGCTTAGTGAGGAAATAAAAGCGAATGCGGAAAACGAAGTTCAAAGTGGAAGCATAATTTAACAAGTACTTTTAATAATTTATAAATTTAACCAAGGCGTTCCAATAGAAGATATTCGTTTGGAATATCTCCTAACTAGGTAAGCGGTAAGTATTCCCAAATAAAACTAATTTAGCTTTGAGTCTAATATATTTAGTGGAATGGACAAACATACTTGTATTAAGAAGCGATCTGGATTGCCAATTAATCAATCAACTAATTTGTGGAATCTACAGCTCCATCTGCATCCGAACACTCCACCAACAAGGCCATCAAAAGTGTCGAGAACGCCGATGATGATATGAAGCCCCATCATTACACAGCGGTTTTTATTCGCTGCTGTTGGGTTTCAATTTCCCATTCCCTAAACAACCAATTCACTGATGGAATCGCTAGATAGGGGACCCACAAAATGGTTTATTAAAATAATTATTATTTGCACAATACACTAATGTGTGTGCTCTGTAATGATTATTTCCTCAAAGGCATATAAATCGGAGCAGGCAGTCGCCGCGCGATTCGAGTCGGAACTGCGACCCAAGAGAGCGGTGTTTACTCAGTTGGCTATTCCGGCGACTCGGAAACTGGATTGGGCCAACAAAACCGAGGCATGGAGTGAGCTGATGGCGGCGCTGAACCTGCTGCTGTTGCTCCCCCTCTACCTGACACACTCGCCTTGCTGGGCGGCCGGCAACGAGGCCAACAGCCGGATTGTGGGCGGCGTCCCAGTGGACATCGGCAGCGTGCCCTACCTGGTTAACCTGCGCATCGGCGGACGGTTCATCTGCGGCGGCTCATTGGTCACACCCCAGCATGTGGTCACGGCGGCACACTGCGTCAAGGGAGTGGGCGCTGCCCGCGTTCTGGTCGTGGCCGGAGCCACAACGCTCACCGAAACGGGGGTCCGGAGTGGCGTGGAGAAGGTCTACACCCCGAAGGCCTACAATACTCGCACCCTCAACACGGACGTTGCCGTTTTGAAGCTCAAGACGCCGCTCAGTGGCCCTAAAGTGGCCACCATTGAGCTCTGCAATGCCAGCATGAAGGCCGGCGAACTAATCAAGGTCTCTGGCTGGGGCCAGATCTCGGAGCGTAACAAGGCCGTCTCTATGCAGGTGAGAAGTGTGGACGTGTCCTTGATTCCCCGCAAGACCTGCATGAGTCAATACAAGCTGCGGGGCACGATCACCAGCACCATGTTCTGCGCCTCGGTACCGGGAGTCAAGGATGCTTGCGAGGGCGACTCTGGCGGACCGGCCGTTTACCAGAATCAACTCTGCGGCATCGTTTCATGGGGCGTTGGCTGCGCCCGACAAAAGTCCCCTGGTGTCTATACGAATGTGAAGACTGTAAGGAGCTTCATTGACAAGGCCCTGGGCATGTGATTCAGGGAATAAATGGCAAGAAAACCTTGCAAAAAGTTAAACAGGTTTCAAAATATCATCTAGGATATCAGCAAGGGATTCATAAGTAACTGGCCATCGAGGAATACGAAGGAAAAGCTTCAACAGAATTCTTTTTTCAGAGTGCATCTTTGACCGAAAGGGAAACATAAAAAAAAGCTAGTAAAAGCTAATAGAATTTGTAACCACTAATTTCTTATTATAACAATAGCATAAAGGGACTCCCCGTACTCACCACTATTCCGGAGAACTCCGGGTACACTGATGTGCACGCCCACATTCTGTAGATAGACATTGTACGGATTGTTGATGGTGATCACAACGGGATAGTACTCGTTGACCAGCATTCGCGTGGTGGCCAGCACGGCCTCTTGCTCTTCCATGCCACTATTATTCTCCTGGCCATGGCCAAGGTTCGTTTGCGTGTCCAGATGAAAGCTAAAATATGGAAGCAATGACCAGTGGTGCATTAAACTCGCTGCCTGCTTGCATGCAATTGTACCGGAAATTTGTTTGTTCTTCCGGTACGAATAGCTTTGACTTACGTGGGCGCAATGTAGCAAATGGGATTAATCGTCACGTTGTCATCGAGATCCCGGCCGCGCGTGTGATGCCGAAACAATTGGCGCGAGTAACTCGAGCTGCACGTCAGCAGGGCGGCCACCTGGTCGGTGCCCATGTGGGCCTCCAAGCGAACAATGCGCAGCTGGGTGTTCTCGTGGAACTGCTGCGCCTCGGTGGTGCAGAGCAGCTGGTAGTAGAAGCCGGGCTCCAGTCTCGTGTTCTTCTCAAAGGGCTGAGGCTGTGCCGCCACCTGCTCCTGCCGCAGCTGCGTGAGGCTGGGAAAGCAGAGATACTTAAGAGCCTCCAGTTTGTAGCTATGCTGCGGATTCGCAGCATCGGCCAGAATGACATGGAAGCTGCGCACCCTCAGCGGTACATCCGTGAGAACCCTAAAGGTATGGAGAAAGTGCATATAGGGAGTGATCCTGCAAGTTTCGCAGTTCCCCCACTCACCTCACTATCAGCTGCAACTGGACCACGTCGTCGTTGTTCAGCTGCACTCTCTCGAATGTCGCGCACATCTCCAGCACGTCGCTGACCTTATCCAAATCGATTTGAATGGGCGACTTCACGCTGGCCAGCGCAGTCGTCCAGAGCGCCTGTGCCTCGCCACTCAGCTGAGTCTTCGGCATGGGCGGCATGCCTTGGAACACCTGCCAGAGGTTCTCCAGCAACAGGATCCGTTCAGCCTGCTCGCCGCGGTTGTGGCGCAGGGACAGAGCTTCAACGCTGCAGGCAATGTAGTCGGCCACGGAGCCGGAGAGCAAGGCACAGCGCAGGGTCTTCAGCAAAACGTCCGTAAATATGGTGGACCACTTCTCCTGGCGATAATCCGGGAGCATCAGCGAGTACAATCTGGCGGATGAAGTCAAAGAACTTGATATGGATCCCAACTCAATTCAATTCAAACTCACGTCAGGGCCTTGGCGTGATCTCCGCTCTTGAGGTACTCCTCGGCCATGTCGATAGCTAGTTTCTTGCGAAACCTGAGGCACTTGTAGATCTTAAACTGGGCCATGGCCTGGCTCAGCAAAGCTATGATCCCGGCCGAGTGGTTAAAGCTGCGCTCCATTTCGCACAGGTGCACATTGGCTTGCTGTTCGGCCACCAAGTCCCCCGTCTTAACCGCCCGAATGCCGAAGAACTCCGTGTACAGAGACAGGTTATTGGGATTGGGCGTGGCAGGTATGGCCTCCGGGGAGCTTAGGAGAGTGGCATAAGCCTGCTGGGCCGAGTCACGTCGCTTCATCACATATTCCGCTGCCTTGTGGTAATAGATCCCCGGGTGCTGCGTCTGCAAGGCGGGCAGGCCGTTCTTGATGGCCTCGCAAAAGAGCTCGGCGAAGACAGAGTGTCTGGAAACAGAATCTAGGGTGGTTACTCCAACATTAAGGGGATTAGCAGGGCTACAAATTACTGCGTGCTCAGCCAGGCATGATGTTCAAAAGCCAGATCCTTGAAGCCCACCCGGGACTTGTACTTCTCCACATGGATGATGAACTGGTTGATGGCATCCCTCGGGGTCTTCAGCTTGAACATTAGCCGGCAAATTTTGTAGTTCAAGAATCCGGCCAGGGTTTTAATCTCTAGACAATTGCCATCGTTTATCCGTATTTCGTCCAGATTGGCGTAGGCCTGGAAGTAGTGCCTGCACAGGAAACAATCAGAATTAAGTATTTTCCCAATGAAAGATGAGGGGAAAGACCCACTTCTGACCAGTGCTAAAGTCCTGCCGCATCTCCGCCACGAATCCCAGCTTGAACTGATGCCGAATCTTCAGCGAGGTGTGCGCCGCCGTCAACTGATCCCGGTGGTTACGTATCCGCTTGGACATGAGCGCGTAATAGGACTGCGCCATGTCCAAAAAAGCCGACTCTAGCCGTAACGCGTAGCCCGTGAGGTGCTCCGTGTGCGGGAGGATGAACAACATCTTGCTGGTAATGCCGCAGGCGCTGGTCAGGCTCGCGGCTCGTTCAGCCGCCAGTAAATCCTCACCCGGCGGCAACGGGGCAGCCTTCTGCAGCAGGACCAGACACAACCGGGTGTTCCGCTCCTGCAGAGCGTTCTTCAGTGCCTGAACAATGCCGGCGCACTGCACTTGCTTCTCCGTCCACTGCAGATCGTTCCACTCCATGTCCTGGAAGATGACCACCACCGAGGGCAGGACGTGCAGATGCTTCAGCATCCAGTTGCGCTTGAGAATGCCCTTCGGATGATACCACTCGTAGGAGGCGCGCTTGGGCTTGGCCACCGGGAACTCGTAGTTGGGCGGCAGCAGCTTGTACTGCACAGCCGCCCTGTCGGCGGCCTTGCGCTGCAAACTCCCGCTAAACGCCTCCCACACGGCCTTGTGCACGCCCACTCGCGCCGTGTCCAGCCCACAGAAGCCAACCAGCGGCTGTGGGGTTACGAGCAGCTCCGACGGCAGGGCGCTGGCGTCCATCGTCGTCATGCTTCCGTCCGTCCGGCCGGGGCTGCTGCACAGAGATTGAGATGGGATGACGGCTTCTTCTGCAACGGCCACTCCTCCTTCGGTGCAATGTGTTATGATCTTCTCCAGCTACGTTGTCCTCGGTAGACAGTGTTGCCAACTCTTCGGTTCATAATAAAGACAGGCTGGCATGAAAACAGCTAGAAATAGTCGGAAGATTTTGGTGGTAGCCAACTAATTTAAAGAGTGGCTCCTATCTTTTTAGGTCTGCGGCTGGCCCTTCATTCTTGGGAAAGCCCCCGTTATCCGTCAGTATAAATATGAAAAATTCATTTCCAAATTAAAAAACTAGGTCCAGTGGGAAAAAAGCTAAATTGACTGCGCTGTCGGTAAAGCTAAAAACATCGGCGGCTTTCGATACTAGACGATACATCAATATTATTTACCAACATCGATATTTTTACTTCTTCGGCCGTTGATACGAATTTACCTGTAGCCTCCAATTGTTACGATAATTTACCTGTTCTTAGCTTCTCAACTTTCGCGCGTAGGTTGAATGTGCGCTTTTTTTTTTTTTTTTGCACTAGAATATCGAATGCTTCAAACAAAAAAATGTACTTCAAGTGAATTGATTGAATAGTTTTCTTGTAAAATTGACGGCCGGCTTAAAAAACATGATTTCGAGAAAAACGCTTGGCTTGGTACACGTTGAACGCAGGCATGCATTTTCGACTATAACTCCA
>JAEIHY010009777.1:0-16080 GCA_018904565.1 Drosophila tsacasi
ACCCTGCATGTATTTTCTGAAATTAAATCACAAGTATTAGTACACCATGCGAATTAAGAAACAGTTTCCAAGCATGGGTTACATTATTACCTCAATAAATACATTGCCGCGCCAATAAAAGCCAGCCAAAAAACTAGACAACACAAGCAACTCGATAAACAAGACATTTTGACTTTATATACTATGGTTTTCCCGGTCGTTGTTGACGATTGAGCGTTCTCAAACAGAATGAGAGTAAAGCCGGTTCCAGCTGTGGCTTAAATACACAACACGCTCAAAAATGCTTACTAACCATTAGTGTGATTCGAAACTACCAGAAAAAAGAGCCGAAACGAAAGAAGAGAAAAAAGCGAATAAAATATATTAGAAAAATATCACGCATATGACAAGGCCTACGCAAACTAATTTAAGAGAACGAACCGAAATTATATATATAGTAGATATACATAGATACAACTTGAGCAGTAAGAGATTGCGTAAACGACTTGTGCTCCCGATTTCTATTGCGTTAAGAGAATTGCTTCAAGCTCAAGTTCATAATTAAGCCAAGCTGATACTAATATTCTCTTTAATATTACTAGTAAAATGTCTCTGGATCCCAAGCCAAAAGGCAACGAGAGAGCGGACAACGCAGCCAGGGAAACTCACAATTAGGCACTCATTTATTCCAGCAACTACATATAACACCAAAGACATCTCTCATCTCCTCAAGAAATACTACACAAACAAACATCAAAGACTGCAAAACCAAACTTCACAATGGCGAACCTCCCTAACTTATTATTTAAAAGCCCAAACCTAAACAGACAACAACAAATAATTATTAACAGACTACGCCTAGCATATACACAAATAACAAACGCACATTACATGGACAGATCCCTACAAAGCATCTGCTCCTTTTGCAACCGGAAAGGTATTTATTGTTACAGGATCAAATACCGAAATTGTTATTTAACAATAAATATCTCTCCCGTTTCACTGGAACTGGATGCGTTATGCCTTATATACTTCCATATAAAAAACTCATTTCACATACTGATCCAAGTATGGCTGTAAATATTATTTCCGGGCTCAACAAACAACCTATCACAGCACACATCTTGACTGCTATTATATACTTGGTTAGAAGTGTTTGGTGTGTTTGCTGGCGAGTTTTGCTACGTTATAATCCAGTAACATTTCAGTTCTCTTTTTATATAAATGCTCTTTGCCAGGTATAAACCGCAAGTCACGCTGATAGGCTTCTTTATCCCATAAAAGTGTAAGAGCACAACATCAGAGCAAATTATCGAAAAATACCTCTAGACAATTATCTTTTAATAAGGAAAACCATATAATAACCTCGGTTTTTTTTGTTGAAGGCCCACAATGGGGATCTAAGATAAGAGTAAATGTATTTGTTTACTTAAGAGAGTGCCCTAAATATAGATTGATTGTTGATAGTTTCGCGGTAACACTGCAAAATATTTGGGGGTTTATTTGAAATGTTCTTTTTATTTTAAAGATATTTAAAATTTTCTATTAACACTAATTTATGGTTCCCTCACAGAGTAGTCATAATTTGCTCGATTAGTTGTTCTGTGGACTTCGTCTAGCGCTAGCTAATAAAAGTTAACATCATATTAAGTACACCAAGTAAGGTTAACATTTAAAATTATAAAAAGTGGCTTAAAGGTTAATACCCGTCCACTTCTCGCTCTCTGTCCATAGAAACTTGGCAGCATCATCGTCCAGGGCAGCGGATCCCACTCTTTTGGGCCTGCAGTCGCTAAAGTATTGTCCGGAGACCTCTTTCAGAATAGGATCCAGAGCTGCATATAAGGATGTCTGAGCTCCATTTCTGGCAGTCTTTACAAAAATCCAGATAATCGGGGCGATGAGCAATCTGAAATTATACCATTATTAAACCAAACCATGCAAGTCGAGGAAAAACTCACTTTCCAAGTTTAGTTCGCAAGAAGAACGTGTTCCGGAAGAGCTCCGTGTTGACAACACCTGGATGCAAGGCATTCACCGTGACTCGTGTTCCCCGCAGACGTTTGGACAGCTCCCGTGTAAACATAATATTAGCTAACTTGCTCTGGCAGTAGGCCTTCTTTCGATCGTAGGATTCTTCGCTGTTCAGATCATCCTGGTTGATTGTTCCGAAGCGATGGGCAATACTGGATAGGACTACAATTCGACTGGGCGCAGAACTCTTGAGCACATCCAGGAGCAGGAGTGTGAGCAGGAAATGACCCATGTGATTTACTCCAATTTGCATTTCAAAGCCATCCGTTGTTAGCATCTTGGGACAATCCATGATGCCGGCATTGTTGATAAGTATGTGCAGTTTCTGTTGCTCCTTTTTAAACCTTGGAAAGTAAAAAAAAATTAATACATACAGATCTTAATTGTGATTTAACCATAAGAGGACTTACCCTGCTGCGAATTTCCTTATGGATTCCATGGAGCACAGGTCCAATTCGCGTGCAAACACATTCGGGTTTTTGGTTGCCGCAACTATCTCCTTGCGTGCGAGCTCACATTTCTGCATATTGCGACATGCCATATATATGGTGGCTCCTCGGCGAGCCAACTCCAGTACAGTCTCCTTGCCGATTCCCGTATTACATCCAGTCACAATCGCCACTCTTCCCGTCTCATTTGTTTTCTTGGTAAACTGTCCTCCCTGCATATAGCGCCTAAGGTGAGGGGGCTTGAACCATAGCTCAAAGTCTGCCCAGTATATTCACCTGAGAAAGTAAACTCCCACGGCGGACAGAGCTGGTCCATATACCAACGAGCGCAACAAACGTTTGCGAATTTCACTCATTTCGTTCGCTCCGATTACGTCCAGCATCAAGCGACGACTACCAAGTCGGAGCCCCTGGCTATTTTCTATATTTGTATAATAGCCACTGATTTCGAAGCCTATAAAAGACTTATAAAGCTCCACAGACCGGTATAAAAACAGGGTAGTAACTGTGAGGTTACAGGGTTTATAATGGTTACAATTAGGAGACTCGTTTTTATCAGGCCAAAGATCAGGCACGGCGTAGTTGTTGATCTAATAGTTAAACAGAGGCAGAGGCAGATGCCAGACAAAGTGATTATCGTTAACAGAATTATTGAATCACGCAGAAAAAGAATCCGCATTACAAATAGTATTTGTAGGTAAGTTAATTATTTTATGGCTTTTCATAAAGCCATTCAAGTCACTGGTCTTTATCGCTGACTCGTATGAAAGATATTTTATTGGCCCACTTACCTACACTATAACTACAACAACTTTTCCAGTATTTGTTTTATTTATTTTTTTTTATAACTAAGAGTGACTTTTAGAACTATTAACTTGGCTTTAATAGCGACTAGCTGCCTAATACTACCCTCCCCACCCAAATCACAGGGGAATGCCAGCCCATTTCTCCGTCTTGGCCCACAGCCATTGGCCCATCTGATCGTCGAGGGCAGCCGGGGCCATCGACGCCGGCTGGCAGTCGCTGAAGTATTGACCAGATACTGTTTCGAGATCGGGATCCAAGGCGGCGTACAGAGTGGTCTGGGCCCCATTTCTTGGCGTTTTCATCAGGGACCAGAGCAGCGGCCTCAAGATGGTTCTGAAAATATACAGACAATTAATTCACCTTTGATTAGAGATAGCATTTCGAAGAGAACACACTCTACCACATACTGGGCAAACTTGGTTTGGAAGAAGATCACATTCCTAGCTATCTCCGTGTCTGTTATCCCTGGATTGAGGGCATTAACCGTGACTCCGGTTCCATCCAGGCGTTTGGCCAATTCGCGGGCAAACAGTATATTTGCCAGCTTGCTTTGGCAGTAAGCCACTCCCTCGTCGTAGGATCTGTTGCTGTTTATGTCCTCCGACTGGATCTGGCCGCGTTCGTGCGCCTTGCTAGAAACCACAATCACCCGACTAGGAGCTGATCTCTTCAACACATCCAGCAGCAGGTGGGTGAGCAGAAAGTGGCCAATGTGGTTCACTCCCAGGTGCATTTCGAAACCTTCCTTGGTGAGACTGTGCGGCACCCAGAAGACACCGGCGTTATTGATCAGGATGTGCAGCTCCCTTTGCTCTTTCTTGAAGCTGTTGGTTAATAACTTATTAGATTGATGGTTTTCAATTGGATTTAATGTGTGACTCACCCTTCTACGAATTCTCGAATGGAATCCTGAGAAGATAAGTCACATTCCCGAGAGAAAACGTTCGAGTTCCCGGTTTTTTTGACGATCTCCCGCCGAGCTTTTTCTCCTTTTTCCTTATCCCGACACGCCATGTAAACGGTAGCTCCTCTCCTGGCCAACTCCATCACAGTCTCCTTGCCAAGACCCGTATTTCCTCCTGTAACGATGACCACTTTTCCCGTCTCATCGGTCTGCTTCCTGAACTTTCCCCCCTGCATATACAGCCTACATCGGGGGAAAGTTACGCCAGTTAATCAATGATTACTAAGTACGTTGTCGTCACTACGTACGTCGTTGATAACGCTTTTTCAGCGTTACATTTCAAATCGCCGCCTCACTACTCACCTCACACAGAAAGCGATAATGCCGAGAATGCCATGGGTTAGAAGAGTAGGGGCAAGTTTTTGCAGAAAATTGACTATTATTTCCATATTGAGTTTAGGAGCGCTGCGATCCAAACCAAATCGTGGTCTTTTCTTGAATGCGTCGGCGGCCGAAATGTTGTGGGCTAATAAGTGATTTCCGAAGCGATTGCTAAACGACAACTGATAAAACTGATAGTGGTGGGGTAGCTATGGGCAGCCCGTAATCTAAACGCAGCTCTTCAGCAAATTTAGCATAGATAATTTCGCACAAGAGCCCAAAAAGCGAGTCACCGTCACGGGCGTTTCAATGTTTCTGACTGAACCAAATGAACCCAAACTTTTGGACCGAAGGCTCGGGTTAAAAATGTAATGGATATACATAGCTATTTTAAACAAATGATGTAGAATTTGCCCAAAAACCGGTTTCGCAGTGCACATCCGAACGATCACACTTGAGTCACTAGCTGACAACGGGAATTTAGCCGGCTTACTACTGTTAACCAAGCTAACATAACCGCAATAAAGTAGAAACACTCATTTGTTAACTGTATAAAACTATAGATTTATGCGAAGTAACGTAGTCTTTCGAAAAACAAAAACTAAACAGTACACTTGGGTACTTTTATAATCGTGGGCTGAGTCCACTTCTCACTAACCGCCCAGAGCCACTTGGCTGTTTGTGAATCTGTGGCAGCCGGCGCCATTTCCTTGATCTTACAGTCGCTGAAGTATTGCCCCGTCACCTTTTCCAATTCTGGTTCTAGGGCCACATACAAGGTGGTCTGGGCACCGTTCTTGGGAGTCTTAACAAATGGCCAAAACAGCGGCTTCACAAATATCCTGCAGGGAAGAGATAATTAATAATAAATAATAAACGCAGGGAATAACCAGAAAATACACACCCAGCAAAGAAGCTATTGAAGAAGCCCATGTGTCTGATAATCTCTGTATTCACTACACCAGGATGTAGCGCGTTAACCGTCACCTTAGTTCCCTCCAATCGCTTGGACAACTCCCGTGTGAACAGGACGTTGGCCAACTTACTCTGGCTGTAGGCCTTGCCTTCGTCGTAGCTCTTGTCGCTGTTCAAGTCGCCTGTATTGATTTCGCCGCGAGTATGCGCCAAGCTGGACACATTTACGATCCGGCTGGGGGCTGATTTCTGCGATGATACGTATAAATTAAGAGGCTATAGAGTTTAAGAAGTTATACCTTCATTAGGTCCAACAGCAAGTTCGTGAGCAGGAAGTGACCCATGTGATTGACGCCTAGCTGCAACTCAATACCATCCAACGTCAGGGATCGTGGACACCGCATTACACCGGCATTATTTATGAGCACGTTAAGGCGCTGCTGCTCCCTTTTGAAGCTGTGGATATGGAAATCGACAGTTGGTCATATTTGCTATTGTATGTTTAAAGTTTTCAGGGACTTACGATGCGACAAAGTGGCGGATGGATTCCTGGGATGCGAGATCACATTCCCTGCAGTATACGTATTTGTTTTTTGTTTCCAGAACGATTTCCTCGCGGGCCTGTTAGAAAGTAAGAGTTGTTTATATCGCTACTCTAGGAGTAACCTCCATCTAGACTATAGAACGTACCTCTTCACATTTCTTTAAGTCTCGGCAAGCCATATAGACGGTTCCTCCGCGTTTAGCAATCTCTCGAACCGTCTCCTTGCCGATTCCAGTATTCGCGCCTGTCACAACGAATACTTTGCCGGTTTCATCCGTTTCCTTGGTGAACTTGCCGCCTTGCATAAGATCTCTGGAAATTGAGCTAGGGTCAAAACTGCGCTTTTCGTGTATGAGGGCGAGCACCTACTTTATGCCACAGGCCACGCCAACCGTGGTTCCAGTGACACTAAGCCAGAACACGGTTCGGCTCCTTAAAAACGCAAATATAGACATATTTCGAAAATAATAAATAAAACGAGTTGGACTGTCAAATAATCGACTCTACCTACTATCGATAGTTTCGAATGGCCGCACGATCGATGGTTGTGCGATTATTTCCATAAATTATTGGGGCCGAAAAGTAAGTCAATATTATTGCTACGAGCACACATAAAATGTTTAAAGTCCCAAGATTGGAAACCTTAAGGGGCCTTTTCAAATGAAATGCAGCTTTGAATTAATAGTTAATAATACATTAGTTATATTTAATTTTGTTTATATCAAGTTGCCTAATTTTTCGTTTTGTTTTGATTCTCGTATTCCGAACAATCGACAACCAAAAGTAAACAGCTGTGCAAACAGTCATCGATATTGGGCTATCGATATTTTCTCCATCTGTGACTGAGCTTTTCGCGTTGTTGTTGTTTTTTGATTACTGAGAACCAAGTTTACACGTAAATAATCTAATTGCGTTAATTGATTGCCTTCGCTGCACAACAAAGAGCACCTGCAGCTCCAACCAAGTTGATACCCGAGAGCTCACACAAAAAACCCCCTCAACATAGACGGGACAACAATGCGACGCAATGCGTAAGTCAACGCCAACTCGACTGTTGCTGTTGCTTTTCAGTTGCTTCAAGGCAAGCTTAAAGTGACAGGAATTTGACAAATTTTTCTTCTAAAAGGCGCCCGCAGCATCACAATCTGGACGACGTGGATCCCAACGACGTGGAGGACATTTTCGCCCGTCCCGCCTACGACGACGATGAGTTCGTCGACCTGTTGCCTCTGGCCCGGAGACCCAACGGCCATGCCAGGCTGGGACGCTTCGAAAACACGCTGGAAGTAAAGGTCCAAGAGGGAGACACACTGCAGGCACTGGCCCTGCGCTTTCACTGCACCGTGGCGGACATCAAGCGGCTGAACAAGATCGATCGCGAGAACGAGATCCATGCGCATCGCGTTATCCGAATTCCGGTCACAGTGCACAACGTTCTCCTGGGCAACGGCGGTCCCGACGCCCTGCCCGCCGTCCACAAAAGTGGCAACAACAGCCCCAGGCACAATATAGAGAGGGAACCAGCTCCAGAACGCAATCCCCTGGAGGATGCGCGCCAAATGCTGGACGAGCGCCTTCTGGTCGCAGCGGTTAACGCTTCCGGCGCTGTTGGCGACACGCCGTCAACGAGTAGGGCGGCCAGAGAGTTCTACGAGGGAGCGCAGGGTTCGCCCAACGACGAAGGTAAGTCTAAAAGTTGGTTAAGATTTTCTTGGAAATTATCGCGGTTTTTAGTGAACTTTAAGTTGACAGTGTTGGAAAGTGGTATATTTTTGTAAAAGCAGTTAGTTCTTCGAATTGTCCTGTTGCGATAGTTACATCGATTGTTTTATAATTTGAATTTACATATGTTTATGGCGGCTGGTGTTTACTTAATATTTGAATATCTTCAAAAACGTGTGCTCTTAAAAATAATAGCTCTTAAAAACTACAATAGGTTCCCGTGGGGCGAAATAATTAAGTATTCCGATAGTCTAAAAACGTTCGATAGTGCCGGTCAACGCCAACGTTGATATCGATAGGGCAATCGAGACTGTGACAGCACTATTTGACAGAGCGTTTTGCCAAATTGTTTAGTCATTCCTATCGGAAAAACAAAAGAAACAAGTAGCTTGGACTTATTTTCTCCGTTAAAAACATACTAATCCGCAACTAAGTAAGATGCCGGACTATCTGGGAGACGACCAGCGCAAGGTGAAGCACGATGAGAAGGAGGATAAGGAGATCAAGTCTCTGGATGAGGGCGACATTGAGCTGTTGAAAACGTACGGCCAGAGCCAGTACCACAAGTCCATAAAGACCATCGAGGAGGAAATCCAGAAGGCGGTGAAGCAGGTCAACGAGCTGACCGGAATCAAGGAGAGCGACACGGGACTGGCACCGCCCGCACTCTGGGATCTGGCTGCGGACAAGCAGATCCTGCAGAACGAGCAGCCACTTCAGGTGGCCCGCTGCACCAAAATTATCAATGCAGACTCCGACGACCCCAAATACATCATTAATGTGAAGCAGTTCGCCAAGTTCGTGGTGGACCTGGCCGATTCCGTGGCCCCCACCGATATCGAGGAGGGAATGCGTGTCGGCGTCGACCGCAACAAGTACCAGATTCATATCCCACTGCCGCCGAAAATTGATCCCACCGTGACCATGATGCAGGTCGAGGACAAGCCAGATGTAACCTACAGCGACGTTGGCGGTTGCAAGGAGCAGATCGAGAAGCTGCGT
This sequence comes from Drosophila tsacasi, assembly GCA_018904565.1. NCBI lineage: Eukaryota > Metazoa > Arthropoda > Insecta > Diptera > Drosophilidae > Drosophila > Drosophila tsacasi. The sequence continues at coordinate 8,738 of JAEIHY010009777.1, forward strand.
GAGGTGGTAGAGACGCCGCTCCTGCATCCGGAGAAGTTCGTAAACCTGGGCATTGAGCCACCCAAGGGAGTGCTGCTGTTCGGCCCCCCTGGCACTGGCAAGACCCTGTGCGCCCGAGCCGTCGCCAATCGTACGGACGCCTGCTTCATCCGTGTCATCGGCTCCGAGCTGGTGCAGAAGTACGTGGGCGAGGGTGCTCGCATGGTGCGTGAGCTGTTCGAGATGGCCCGCTCCAAGAAGGCCTGCCTTATCTTCTTCGACGAAATCGACGCCATCGGTGGAGCGCGTTTCGATGATGGTGCCGGTGGCGATAACGAGGTGCAGCGCACCATGTTGGAGCTGATCAACCAGCTGGACGGGTTCGATCCGCGTGGCAACATTAAGGTGCTTATGGCCACCAACAGACCCGATACCCTGGACCCTGCGCTGATGCGTCCCGGTCGTCTGGACCGAAAGGTGGAGTTCGGTCTGCCCGATCAGGATGGCCGCTCGCACATCTTCAAGATCCACGCCCGCTCCATGTCCGTGGAGCGCGACATTCGTTTCGATCTGCTTGCTCGTCTCTGCCCCAACTCCACTGGTGCTGAGATACGTTCGGTGTGCACGGAAGCCGGCATGTTCGCCATTCGTGCGCGTCGTAAGGTGGCCACGGAGAAGGACTTCCTCGAGGCCGTCAACAAGGTTATCAAGAGCTACGCCAAGTTTAGCGCCACCCCGCGCTATATGACCTACAATTAAGTTTATATTTACCGGCACTATTTTGTAACCTCTGCGAGAGAAACTGTAAAACATCTGCAGCTGGCAATTCATTGAATAAAACGATAGAACTAAACCTCCATAAACTGTCAACTCAGAGTATTGTCTGATGCTTTCACTTCAATTCAAGTATTTCGCGTTATTAATTATGATAATTTATCCCCCCCAGCTAATATGGAGCAGCCGTTCGAGGAAACTGTTGGCCTGCTGGTGGACCGACATGCTCCCCTGGTGCGTCCCATCCCAGGACCCTCGCTGAGTGCCATTGACTGGTCCGGATCCGACTGTGACTTGTCCTGGATCTGTCTGCTGATCTTCATACTCGCCCTATGCGTCGTCATACCGCTGGTATACGTTATCTACCTGGCGGAGCATCCGCACCACAATCACAGCCCCCAGTAGCTTGGTGGCCGGCCTCAAATGGTTAATGCCTACACCCGAAGTGATCATCATTCCAAATGTACCGGCAACTCCCCGACCTCTCGCTCTCTCACACTCTTCAGCTCAGTCTGTCTCGCATTTAAAATGCAGTCCGGACCATGGAATTTATTTTTGTATCTAAACGTAGACTTTTATAAACGGACTTTTGTCGAAATAATAACTCTGTGCACTGTTGTACTCCGTACAATTCTAAAGAACTACGATTTGGGTGCTTCCACATAGCGTAGGAAATGTTTAAGCTATGCATGCTCGACATCACTGTTGGCCAAACCAAACTAACTTATGAACCAGCCTAAGATCCGATTGTGTTGTGAATTCGCGTAGCTGTAAAGCCCCCGAAATATTTACTTTTCTATATGTTTTATTGAGTACAATTATGTAACATTTAAACTAGTACACCGGTGTAATGTAGCATGTTCGCTTACGCCTAACAAGTACATAATACATATCTTAGAGCTAAATAAATAGTATCCATGGATATAGGATTTACGTAATAGTAAATACGGACTAAGATTAACAAATGGCGCACGCTGGGTGCCGATTGAAGTTAAGTACTTTGTCGTGTGTGTGATAATTTCGGTCTGGGGAATGCAGGCCATCCATGGCACTTGGTATTTGGCGAAGTTTTGGTTTAGATTACGGACTCTGGGTGTGCCTCACCATTATCGTGAATTTTCCCACTCCGGGAAGATCAGCCAATGGCTGCACACCGCACACAAGCCCCCATTCGCATATTCACTTGAACTTTAAATTCTCAAAGAAAGCAATATTGCTCCGGAGGAAGCCGTGCCGCACGGGCACAGGACTCGCTGGCGAGGCTATGGGTGGATTGCCCTCGGAGTGTAAAGATGGATCTCTGAAATTAAATATATTTTGATAATCGCACTCAAAAGACTTGGAGGACATACGTTTCGAGTGATGACAGGTCCGAGGCAATTGTGGACTCATCTGCTACCTCAGCCATGGAGACGGCGTGTTCTAATCTGTGACGCTTAGGCAGTGACGTGCCAGGCTTGTCGGCTGCATCTGCAGCTATTCTAACCTGCAGCAGGATAACCATTTCTTATTTTGGACTCTAGCTGCATTTTACATTTAACTCTCACCTGCCGCCACCTGCGCTGGGGTTGCGTGCGCTTGCTGGTCAGTAGGAAAGCCTGGGCCAGAGCCTTCACGGATGGCATGGCATGGCCCAATTCAACTTCGATGACTGGCCTCTCCGCCACAGGAGTGGTTGGTTCGGGCTGGTGAAAGGAGATTATGTCGGTTACCAAACGCTTGGACTCTTCAGACTGTCCGCACACACTCACCACATCATCTTCGTCGACTGATAGAACCTGACTTGGATCGATGAGTCGGCGTTTGGGCTGCAAAAATCTGAAAGCTGGAGGTGTGGATCCCCGGGTGGGTGTACTCGCGGGGGAACCTATGGTGGGCGCCGAGTCCCCGGGCCCAAACTGAAGGACCACAGGTCTCTCCCGTTTCTTTGAGACTGATGAATCGATGGAGGACACAGAAGCCGAAGCACTCTGCGCGGACTCCATGGACGATGTGGGGGTGCTGCTGGAAGGCTGAGGCTGCTCCGAGGCTGGAGTAGCCCTGATAACCGTCGTTTCCTGCTTATTAAAATCGTAGATGCGCACCGTGTCGGACTCATCGCTAGTTGTGGTGGTCGTCGTTTGCAGCGAGTGTAACGAGGGATTCGACTGGGAGTCCAAGGACTCGTCCAGGAGCTGAACTGGCAAGGCTTTATACACCGATTCCAGTGGCTGATCCTGCTCTGTGGCAGCCTGGCTTGCCTTTTGAGCCTTTTGATTAAACATTTTCGGTTTGGTAGTAGGTTGTTTTGGGTTGTTTGTAGGTGTTTTGTGTGTTGTTTTGTTGGTTAGTGCAGGATTGTTACGGTTAGGGTTCAAATGAAAAGAAGAAGTGTTTTAGTACCAAATTATTAGTGTCGGTGTAGGTGTGGGCGTGGAACTTGTAGTCGAGTGTGTGATGTGGTGGGTGAAAACGCTCAGGCAGCAGCATGCAGGCGAACTATCTTAGTTACACAATTACGGTCATTCAGGTAGTTACGATCGCTGGCAATGATCTCGAAACAAATGCTGTTAGTCAAATCCAAAGCAGACCCAAACACAAAGTTGACTATTTCGGTTAATTCTCGGTTCTGTACTCACCAATTCGATGGGTTCTTGGATGGCTACGGTACTAAAAACATTTGTTTCTGCGGTTCAGTGTTCGATTTGTTTAACGTTTGGCTTTATTTGGAATTAATGCATAATAGATATCGCTAGGCATACGTGTATAGTTGTTTATAAGAAAAGAGCATTAGCGGAGTGCATACAGATACGGTACAGGAATTAATATATAATTTTGTGTGTTTGTAAAATTAACAGCAAGATAATGGATATTAAAAACAAACGTAGCATTAGCATTACGCAAGTATATAGTATTTTCTAAATTACAATTAAAACACTAGCTCGACACTCTCGTTGGTTGAAATGCAAAGTTAGCTTGTTGTTGCCGCTTGGTTGGCTGCTTTGTTGTTGGTGCAAGTGGTGGTGGTGCAGTGGATAGATCTGGGCCAGGACTCGGTCCTTGCCATCAGATCGCCGTCCAGTGCGGGAGATTCGGTGTGCTTTTTGTTTTAGTTTCTTGTTCCCGCCCCTGCCCATCTCGTTTCTATGTACAAGGAAATTGGCTTTGCTATACTGACTAGTGTTTAACTTCTGTTTTGACTATGCTAAGCGTGATTTGGCAAATATCCCTCCAGGCTGAGGCTAAGGCCCCCCTGGTTCCCGTTCCCCATCAGGTAATATCTAGAAGAGCAGACTATTGTTGCTATACTTGGCGTCTGCACCGCTGAAGCCGTTCAGGCAGCTGTCCACCCCCGAGTCGCCCTGGTCTTCCGTTTCCGGCCGGAGCGCCAGCTTCCCGCCCAACGCCTCGCTCTCGAACAGCGGATTCATCACGAAGTCCTTCGAGGTGGAGGACACCGCTCGGAAACTGTTCCGCTTGAGGTCCTTGTGCAGCAGTTGCTTCTCAAACTGGGTCAGGACACCGGCGGAGGGTCCCACACCTCCCCCCGCCTGGCGCCGCTTCGACACGGACGAGCCAAAGGACATCCCACTACCATTGCTGTGGAGACTCAGACTGGACTGCGTGTGCCGCTTGGGCAGTGAACTGTAGCTGCTCCGCCAGGAGCGCTGTGACCTCACGTCAAAGTCATCGTCTATGTCGTCGCCCAGACCCGACTCCCGGTAATGGGAGGCCGAGGTGGAGGGTCGTTCAAGGGTCGCTGACCTTTCGTAAGCCAATGAGTGGGGGGCGGTGGAGGCAGAGGTACGGGGAGAGGGGCGGCTGTTAATGAACTTAAGCGAGCTGCTACGGCGCACTGGCGTGGATAGGGTCCAATGAGAGAGGTCGGCAACGTTACTCTGAGCGCTACTTGAAATGCGGCCATGCGGTGGAAGTGGTTCTGGTTCTTGATTTACCTCGTTGATCACGATGTCCTCCACGTCCTCAGCAGCACTTCGCTGCTGATCCACAAAGGAGCCGGAGGCTGAGGCCCTCACACCTCCCGTGCTGTCTTTGGGGGCATTATTGATGTAGTAATCGCGGCTATACCTAGTAGATTGAGATCAACAGGGGACGGTGAAGGAGAGTTAATTGGAGGAGAGATCGAGTACCAACCGCTTGTAATCCGTTTGGGGCGACGGCGGATCCGAGTTTTCGGTCAGTGCAGTGGCCAGAGCTTTTTGCTCTGCACTGGGACTGATATTTGGCACGTCCATGTACCGCTCCTGGGTACCACTGATGCGCTGCTTCAGGGCCTCGGGAGCGTAAGGGTTGTTCGGCATCTCGACGGCATTGTACCATTTCTTCACCTCGCGCTCAGCAATGGAACCTGCAAATGGTTTCAGGGAGGATTGTGATTCAGGGCCTATGGTAGGTCGATTTCCATCGAAATTATAAAGCTGTCTACTCCCAGGAGCGAAAAGTAATCAGTAATCAGATAAAGTTACACCTCCCAAATTTAAAAGAAAAACCATTACATTTCTTTCATTTTCATTGAATACCATATCAGAACGACAAAGTTTATTTAAATTTGGTAAATTGGTTAATAGTATGTTAGTAAAATCTGTGGTATTTATAAATCGTGTGTATTTAAATAAACTTAATCTTTAAATTCAATCTCTGAATAGATATAACAAAGTAATTAAAGTAATTTTTGGTTTTTCTTTTACAAATTTATGGGTTTTTATTTTGCATTTAAGAATGTTTGAAATCATGAAATTTTCGGAGCCTCTATTAATCTAAAGATTACTTTTAGCTCCTTAAGAGCAACCCACCCGAACATCAAGTGGATTGATAACACAACACACAGCGGGCATTAGAGCCAGGCTAACATAGACACAATATAGCAAACCAGAGGAAACAGGGAGGACAACAAACACCGAGTTATGGCCACTACCGTGTGTTACCTGGCACAAAGCGCCGCAAGAGTACAACATCATCATCTTCGTCTTGTTGGGCAACCACAGGACCACCGACTGGCAGTTCGGTAGTGTAGCCACTGGACCATTTTAGGGAACCATTTGTTAGTTTTCCGTTAGTGCGTCTGCTACCCGAGGGGATGTTGTTAGTTTGGGTTAGGGGAAGATGCAAGTTGGGGGGCAGAGTGTTGTTAGAGTTAGTGGTAGTATTCAAGGACCGATGCTCGTCCAGGACTAAAACCGTCTGACTAACAAACTCCTGCTCTGTGTCACCGTCTCCATTGAAAGTCTCACAGGCTGTGGAGGGCTCACTGTCGTCGCTGTAATGCGACTCTGTACTTAATTGATCTGAGAAAAGAATTTCATTGATAAAATTATACGTAATGTCACTCAAACTAAACACAATGAGGGAGTCTGTCTCTACATCTTGTTCGAATGACATATCACAGGAAGTTTGGCTTGCCATATCTAATCTAACGGAGGCTGCAGAATAAACTCTTTCGGTGACATCATCTTCTAAATTATTTAAATGCGATTCAAGCTTATCGTCTATGCTAATAAAATGATGCGAATTATCATCAGCTAGATGGAGCTCCTTAACTGTATTAGCTTTAGATTCTAATTGATGAATTGAATGAAATTTCAGATTGTTTTCCGGCTCTTCAGGGCCTGCAGTAACATTATCTATCAAGTTCATTTCAGTCTCAAATGTATCTAAAGGTTCTGTTTCAGAAATAGGAGTAGCTGCTCTTTCTGTTGGGGGTTGCAACTCGCTAGACGCTAAGCTATCTTCGTTTAGTTCTTCAGAAATGCTGGGATGGGTTTCATCGTCTATGCTATCCTCCATGGAGTCAAAGGAACTAAGGTACTTGTGCATGATCAAAGAGCGGCGGCGCCTGCGTTCGATTGTGGCCAGCAGTCTTTTGTCTTTTATGTAAAACTTGCAAATGGTTCCCAAGAGATTCAAGGACTCGGATTTGACAGGTGAGTTTCCATCGCTCGGTGTTGTGTCGTGAATATTCGGCTGTCTTCGAAGGCACTTATGAGACGTTTTACCTAGCTCGGAGCAGTCGTTCTTAATGGAGTCTATAGATGCATCCCTTTCAGGAAAAGGCTTCACTACATGCATCTCGTCTAGTAACTGTTCTCCTGTACTGGTAATCTGTTGGTCGTTTGTGGTTGGATCAGACGGCAAAAGTGTTCCATTCTCTTCGATGGTTTGTGTTTCTGGATCACTTTTTCCGGCGACAGATTCCTTTTCTTGTAGTGATGTTTCACAGAGTTCCTCTATCGCGTGAGCCTCTTCAGTGACAGATTCAACCCGGGGAACACCTTCTGCTGTCATTACGATAGATTGTGCTTCAGGAACAACATTACCTAATTGAGCTTCCTCTTCTATAGTTTGTGACATGCAAACGACTTCCGCAGGAATTGTTTCTTTTGTCGCTGGGGCCTCCACATCAGTAGGAAGGATTTCGATAGGTGCGGGAGGTTCCACATCAGGAAGTACCTCCAAGAGCGCTGAAGGTTCGACTGGAATTATTTCCACAGGCGCAGGAGATTCCACAGCAACTGATTCTTCTGTCGCTGGCGGCTCCACATCGGTAGACCGCGATTCAGGAAGGATTTCGGCAGTTGCGGGAGTTTCCAGAT
>JAEIHY010009780.1:0-10152 GCA_018904565.1 Drosophila tsacasi
GACCAAAAGTAATAATAATTTTTTGGCTTATCCTTATTATTACATAACGTATGCATACCTTTTTTTGTTGGGGAAAAGCGGGAAAAACGGGAGCAATCGTACATCAAAAATGAACATGTCCATGCGTGTGTGTGTGATGACCCTTTTTTAGTGGGTGTGTGTGTGTGGGAAGGTGGACACACACAGTACCCATTGTTCACACAAACACCACCCCCATTTTTTGGTCACTTTGTTTCGTAGGCCTTTTTCGGCAAAGCCAAGGCAAAAAGGACTTTTGTTTTGTTGTATTTTATTTTTTATTTTTTTTTTTATATATATAATATGCATGTGTGTGTGTGCCCGGCTAAGTAAATAATTAAGCATTACACTGACCAAATAGCACAAAGCAAACGCAAAGGCGGGGGGCTGCCCCAGACAAATACAAATAAATATAACTCATATGTGGGCTTTGTTTGGGGGTTTCCCCTTTTTTTTTTTTTGCAGGCCATACAAATAATGATTAGAAATCCTGCCTTTATGCGTGTGTGTGTGTGTGTGTGTGTAATTTTTGACATTTTTATGCGGGCCTCAAAATGCTTTTAGAGTCGGTGGGGATGGAGCTTACCTAAGGGTTGTCCATTACATAAATTTGACATTTTAAAATCTAAACGAAATTAATGATTTCAGTTTCACAAAAAAAAAGAAAGGGATGCGTGTGTTCAAAACAAAAGCCGGTACAGTTGCTAACAAAACATAAAGCCCCCTAATTAAATATGTGAAAATTTGCACAATCCTTTTTGATGGTCAGAAAATCCTTAATCAGACCAAGGCATTAATATAAATGAATTTATGAATGTTTAAGGCAGCCAAAGAAAACAAAAAAAAAGAACAGAATCAATAATTCTACCCATCCTGGTCACACTCCCACTCTTGCTCCTTCTCTTAATTAAACCCCACAAAATGTGAAGCAATTTATTACAAGACGAAAGAGGAAGAGAGAGAGAGAGAGACCCTTTTTCAATCAAAATTTCCAATCAATGTCAATTCATTATGCCCAACAAGATGATGTTCTCTCTGTTGCCAACAAAAAGCAAGAACCAAGGCAACCAAAGGGTTCTTCTCTCTCTCTCTCTCTCTCTAAATATAAAAGCAACCCCGAAAGACACAAAACTCTGTTGGCATTTTTAATGAAAAGCCAAGACGACCTGGGGCCTAATCAAAATCGACAACATTTTATAGTTTCCACTTGGGGTTTGGGGGGTGAAGAAAACTCACCTTTTCCCCGAGTTTCCATTCCCCCTCGACTTCGACTTCGACTTTGGCTTAAAGAAAGTGTGTTGTAGAGTGTGTGACAAACAAATATTTGAGCACGTTAAATCAGAAATCTTTTGCTTTCATTTGGCAATCCTTTTGTAACTCTCATCGGTGGGGGGGAGGAGAGTTTAAAGAAAAGCTAGGAAAATGCTGGGGTTGCTGGCTGCCTCGCTGACTGTCCTTGGAAAATCGAAAAACATTTCGTGTATTAAAACCGAAACGAATTAATTTAATTAATTACAATCATGTCTTATTAGGAGACGTATGAAGGAAGACGACGACGAGGCACACCAAGACGTTGCGGAAAATCAAGTAAAAGTCTGGGCTTGAGGGGGGGAGGAAAATCAAGGGAGTAGGAAAATCAAGGAGTGGGAAAATCAAGTAGGGGAAAATAAGGCAAAACTTGGGGGCTGATTTGGGCGACAGTTTTGTTGCTGCCAAAATGAAACAACAGCGCGTGTCAGCTGCCAAAGAGTTCGCTTTTGTTTCAAGTGCTGCTGCTGCTGCTGGAAGCATGGCTTTAGTGGGTTAAACATTCTGGGGGGGGGAGTGGGTTCGGGGTGGCTTTGAGCAGTTTTCCCTGGCTGACTGAGAGGGGGGGAGGGCGCCAAAAATTGTATGCTCACATCATTTATAAATGCCTGATTTGTTATTTACAAAACGAGACAAGTTGCGGCGGCATTTTCGGAATTTTCCCTACAGAAGGGAGAGGGGGTGGGGGTGCGTTACAGCTTTTCCTTTTGTGGCCCATGTGTGTGCTAGTGTGTGTGTGTGTGCGGCTGCCACTTAATTTGAATTTGAGTAATTGGCCAAAAGTAGGAGAGTATTCGAAGAGAGGAAATTAATGGCGTCCCAATTTCGGCTGATTTTTGGGGCAATATTAAAGCTGTTTAGTGACAGAACTAGTTGGGAATTTTAAGTTAAAGTTGCTTTACTTTAGAAGAAATTTGTTTTTAAAATTTAAATATGATTAAAACGAAAAATGAGAGCAAAATTAAGTAATTTTATATATAAAAACAAAGTAATATATGTATTATAGCTAAGACTAAGCTTAAAATACGTTCTGTGTGTATTACTTAAGTGTTTTTAAAGTGTTTTCTTGTAGTTTTTTGTATCTTAAATCTGTAAATTATTTTTAAAAAAATTCCCTTTAATAATATTCAGTTTTTGCAGCAAAAAAGACTTTTCATATTACAACAATCCCCCATATATAGCACTCAATATCTGGCCTCCTCTCCCAACAACACAGACTTCTTTTAACACTTTGTTGCCCCATTGTTGTTGTTGTTGTTGTTGCTGCTGCTGCTGTTGCTGCTGATGCTTGTGCTGCTGTTAATTAATTTCTGTAAAAATATTTATTATTATTAGTCCGTCCCGCAAATGGTGATGGCAATGCACCCGGCCAGCCAGCAAGCCAGCCAGCCACCACTCGATATATGGCATGTATGTATGTATGTATATATATATCATGAGAATATATATCTGCATAAAAATGCATGCCACTGATTCGCACTGTTCCCGGTTCCTCTTCTTTTTTATATATTTTTTGTATTTTTTTTTTACCCCCCTCAACGACTTGACTGTCACTAAACGGCTCATCTAACTGCAATGCTTCATAGAAATTTGTTTGTATATGGAGGAACGTGTATCGGAAAAGGGAGCAGCATTATGGGGTTAAGGAAGGAAGGGGGCGAGGGGGGGTCTTGTGTGTGGGAATGGGAATGGGAATGGCTGGCGGGCAACTTATTTTTGCAACAACAATGAACTAGAGAGACGGAGAGACAGAGGGAGAAGGAGAAGGAGACACACACAAATCACAGAAATGAAAATCGAAAAGTGCATGCTTTTCTCTGCTTCTTCCATATAATATCGGGCAAAGGAACAGGCATAAATATAAGCTAAATATATATGAGATTTACAGTGGAAATTTTTGAAAAATTTTAATACTGTTATTTAAGAGAAGATCTGAATGAAACCAAGCTTAAACTGTTTGGAAATAGTGTACAATTTTGGAAGAATTTTGTAAAGATAATATTGAATAAGCGATATAAATAAAGTATGCATTGCAAAGGTTATATACAACAAATTTTCAATTAAAATACTTAATAGAAATGTTTAATATAATAAGAAAAAATGTAAATCTGCAATATAGTAAAAGGTTTGCCAGAACTTCATGGGAATTATAGTCAAAAATAAACTGTAACCTGTTTAGATTGATTTTTGCAAAGATCTGATAATAAGAATAAGAAATAAGTGGTACAAAGTATAAGAAAACCTTTAAAAACTTAAAGATATGTTACTGCTTGGGAATTGTAGTCAAAAATCGACTCTAGCTAGTTTATTAGGATTTTTTTTTTTAAAGATCAAAGACATTTTACTATAAATCCTCAAAGATATGCCCTGGTTTCACCTTATCGAACCCATACTATATACAATATTGGCAATATTCTGCGTTGTGGGTATATATGTACATATATGTATATAAAAATACTATATACTTTGTATGGGATGTGGTGTGTGTGTGTGTGTGTGGCAACAACAAATTTACACTCCAACAGACGATGTTGTCGTCGTCGTCATGCCAGTCACTCAGTCAGCCAGAGCGGCTCGTCTGTCTATAATGCAGCCGCCTATAAGCCTCATATCGGCTGGTACATATGTATGTATGTATGTATATGCAAATATATATATATAAATATATATGTATATATTTATGCATTTGTGTCTTCATATCCCTCTCGATTCTCTCCTTGTGTCGCCACGGCTATAAAAATAGGCAAATAATTATTTAAGAATTTCTTGATTAATTGGCAACGTTGTTGCCGCCGTCGTTGAGGGAGCGAGATGGAAAAAGACGGAGAGAGCAGAAAGAGATAAAAACAGAGACTGAACAGGAGAAAGAGAAGGAGCTAGACTGCTGATGAGACATTTTGGCCAACACTTGATTGCATTTTCAATTGTTTGCCGTTATGCATTTTTGCCAATAATTCACATAAACGGGGCAAGGAGCGAGGAGCGAGGAACGAGGGAGACAAGACATTTGCAATTGTTTTCTATATATTTTCGATGCAACATTGTGGCAAAAGAAACTCTAGAAATTTAGAGCTATTTTAATGGGCTATTTTAATTGGTTAAATGGGTTCGGGGAATTTTGAGGGAAATAATGCTGTGATGATGATGATGATGATGGGTAAATGCTGTCTGGATTTTGCATGTATTTATATTGATGGCAAACCTATTTAATATTTATATTACCTTAAAAAAATACAACAAATATTACAAGTTTAATATTATAATTATAATATATTTATTAAAAATTTTCCACTAATAAAACAAAAATCCCTTAAGAACATCTAGAGCTTGCTGCCTGCCTGTTCCTGTCTATCTCTAGCCTGGCAATTAGCATATTTTATAACCAATTCCTGTCATACACGCATTCCACACCTTGTCTCAAGAGAGGGAAGGGGGCTAGGGGGGGTTGAAAAAACCCCCGCAGAATTCAAGTGTCACCGCCCTAACAATTGACAAAGTTGCACAAAGGCTGAGACGAGACAACGCACTCCTCTGCTCCGCTTTTCCTAATGTCCCTATCTACGCAGACGTGTGCGCTCTTGTTTATTTTTATCAACTTTAGTTTTTGGGCAGACAGAGGAGCAGGAGAGACAGGAGAGTGGAGAGTGGAGAGTGGAGAGTGGAGAGCAGAGAGTGGAGAGCAGAGAGTGGAGAGTGCAGAGAAGTGGAGACATTTCGCATATTCAGATTCATTTTGTCGTTCCGCATAAATAACTGTCCCACTCTCCCTCTTTCTACCTCTCTCTCCCTGTCCTCCTCTCCATCTTTCTTCCTCTCTCTCCCTGTCCCACTCCCTCCTTCTCTCCCTCTCTTTGTCTCGCGATTTCTCTGTCTGGTCTGGTCCCGGCCAGGCATTATTTCATTAAAGAATTACAATATTAATTCGATTTTCACTAATTGACATGAAGAACAAGAGCAGACACGACACAAAAGGCAAAGAGAATTAGAGATGGGTGCAATGAGTCGATATATATCGATAAGAAGATTAAAGGAAATATACATTTATTAAGTTTTATTATAAAGGGAGAGTTAAGAAGCTTTACTCCCTGATTTTTGTACTATTTTTTAATATCAATATTAATAAGTTTATTTAAATTAATATTTATAGATCATTTTACCTAAACTCCGATAGGTTTCTTTGAGCTTAATCTGTATGGAGTTAAAGCTAAGCTTTATATCCTGTTTTTAGTACCACTTCTATAGAAACAAAGATTTATATTTATAAGTACCTAACAATTTTCATTTATCGATCATTTAACCCACATTTTGATAGGTTTCCTTGGGCTCATCCCCTCATTCAAGTGGCTCCCAATCCTGGCTTAAGTTTTGACCCAATTCCACCTTAAAGCCACTCACAAAATCAGAAAATAGAATGTGCTTAAGCCTGTGCAAAAAAAAAATACAAAATCGCGGAAAAACAAAGGAAAAACCCCCCAGCAAATACACACTGAAAGGAGGGGAGAGGGGCTATATAGGGTTAATGGGGAGGGGGCTATAAAGGTGGGTGGTTTTCATCTGCAAATGTTGCGGTTTTTCACGCACAACAGAGGGGGGGAAACAGGGGAGTAGGGGTTCTATGGAGAGACAAACTGTTGCGTTTGGCATGCTTTTGGTATGCTTTTGACCCCAAAGTACAAATCAATTGCAAGTGTGTGTGTGACACACACACACACACTAGCAGACAGAGGCATTCACAGATATTAACCCATTGCGAGGAGTGCCTTTTGCCTGGTCGGCCTTGTCTCTCTGCGAAATTGTGTCAATTGCAGTGGCCGCTGTCCACACACACACCACCCCCCACCCCCACCCATCAAACACACACTCGCACAACGCAATGTCAACAACATGCGCAGGTTGCGCGAAATTTTCGCAAAAAGCTAAAATATGAGACTGGGAGAGACACAGACCACTGGGCGGCTTTTGGTGGATTTTTTGGGGGGCTTTTCCATGGCATTTCAATGTCAAGCTAAGGTTAAAGGCCATGTCAATTAACTTCTGGTTAAATTACTGTTTAACATTTTATTACTAACTACGATTTTTATTAGAGATCTCTTAAAAGAAACCGAAGACCTAATCCCTTAACATAAAATCTATTTAATAGCAAAGCTTAAAGGCAGGCCATGTCCTGGTTAATAAACCTCCTGTTAAATTTTTTTTATTTATTTCCTAGTTATTTTAAAATTTCTACTGAAACCTAGTTCTTTATCAATGTTCTCATCATATAAAAAGCTTTCTTATTAAAAGAGGTTTTAAGTTTGTGTGTGAAATTATTTCTTTATTAAAACTTAGACCTAACCGCTGGTTACAATTAAAAACTAGGCTTAACCGGCGGTTAAATATTTTTGGCTTTCAACAAAAACATTGTAAAGAAAGAATTTCCATACTAAAATTGAGGAGAAATGTCTACGAAGAGGTACTCTTAAGTTTCTCTATGATGTATCTTTAAGTTCTCTTTAAAATCTAAACAAATTCTCCATAACTTATTCTTAAGTTCTCTTTAAGTTCCGTTTAAGTTTTCCCTAAGTTCTCTAGTTAACTTATATTTTCCCCTTGGGTTCTGCCTAAATTTTCTCTATCAATTTCCCATTCAAACCGAGTTTCTTTGAAACTGCATTTAATGGGAATTCCAAATACATATATCTTAATGGTTTATCAATTCGACATTCCCGTCGTCGTCGTCGTCGGGCATCCGCTGAGCGGTGACCTTCAATGCGAAATCAAAATCAAAATCGAATGCTCCCACGCATTCAATGGCTGAATGCTTGATGATCTTTCCAGCCACACAAAATAATACAAAACGACGACGACAAAAAAGCGAAACGAGGCGAACGCTTAATTTAATTTCCTCCAGACAAAATGTGAAATTCGATCGAAACAAAAAACCGAAGCCAAAACAAAGAATCGCTCAAAGCTCTGTATTATTATTTTTTTGTATTTTCCTTTTTGGTTTTTGCATATCGACAAGGGCAAACAGGAAATCCATGTTTATGTTTAAATTAATAATAATACAAGAGGCCCGAGCAGAAGTTTTTATATCGAGGTATCAATGAAATGGTTCTCCATTGAACCCACTCTGACGACGTCTCTGCTGATGATGATGATGATGATGATGATGCTGACGTTATGCGGGACAAGCATTAATACAATAAATTATATTATGGCTCTTCCTGTTTGCTCCGATAAAAAAAAAAGAACAGAAAAAAAAACGAAGCACAGAAAATTCGAAATTGAACAATATTTTGTGCGCTCTTTTTTTTTTTGTATTTTGTTGCGGGGGAGGGGCTCACTGATAATAATGCGTCGTCGTCGTTGTCGTTGTCGTTGTCGTCGTTGGGGCTCTGGGATCTCTCTGGCAGATCTTGAGCGTCTGATTTGTGCAAATAATTGAAATTTGCATATAATGAAGGCGATGCACAGCAAGAAAATCTACTCAGCTCTAGGTGATAACTTTCAAAATGAAATTAAAAATATATACAAAATCAGTGCATACTTTTGGGCATTGCAAGTTGAGAGTATATATTTTTGGTAGCATTTGGCAGTTTTAAATGATTTAAATTTTATTAGGACATTCTTTTAATCCTTTTTGTATTTAAAAAAAAAACTATCTAAAGTATACTGAAATGCCTTTAAAATTTTCTAAGAATTATTGGATACTTTTGGGCTTTTAAAATGGAGCATTTTGTTTAAGCTACATTTAGCATTTTTTAATTATTATACAACTTCCAAATGGAAACTGAAATTGTTGTCTTGGAAATTATTATTTTATAGAAGAACCTTTCTAAAGGAGACTGAATTATGTTAGGACTTTTCTTTAATGCATTATTTTTGTTTAAAAATGTTATAGAAATCATAGCATACTTTTTGGTGTTAAAAAAAAAATTGCTTTGAAGAATAAATTAAATTTTGTAAACTAGTATTATTTTTTTTAATTGAAAATTCAGAAAAACATTTCTAAAGTAGGCTGAGTTTTGTTAATTTGTTTTTTGCTATTAATCTTGTACTTTCTTTTGTATTTCTTTGCTCATTTAATTTTTCATTTTTATACAATTTTTTTTTTTTAAATATTATTTTACTTTCTTTTCTTATTTATTCGCTCCTTATTTCTTACTTGATTTTTTTATTTTTGTGCTCCTAATTTCTGACATGATTTTTATTTTTTACTCCTAATTTCTTGCTCGATTTTCGTTTTATTTTAGCTCCTTTATAGTTTCTCCTTTAATTTATTTGCCTCATAATTTCCCACTTGCTTTTCTTCGGCTTGTAATATTTTTTTGTGAATGAATCATTTAATGCACAGTAGCTGCAATCAAGTCGTGTGCCAACTCTTTCGGCGGCCCCAGGATCAGTCTATTGTGAGCTGCGAACATAAATTACATTTAAGGTGAAGTAACTGAGGCCGACTCCCTGCCTTCTTCACCTTGAAAGAAAAATAAAAAGATATAGAAAAAAATACACTAAAAACTACAAAAAGAACAACTGAAAGAAACTGAAAAAACCTTAAACCTTAAACCCTTAAGCGAAAGCCCAAAAACTGGTCTGCAAATTGATGATCATCGCGTAATGAGCATGATGATGCCGTTGCCGTTGCGCCCACTTTGTGTGGGCGTATTGTTGTTGCCGGTGCTCGGTGTGTGTGTGTGTGTGTGTAGTGTTGTGTTGTGTTGTGTGTGTCTGCTGCTAATGGCAGACAGACGAGACAAGTTTTGACATATTTTGTTGCATGAGAGGATGGCGAGGACAGGCGGCAGGCAGCAGGCAGCAGGCAGCAGGCAGCAGTGGCAACGGCAGCGACATGAATGAAACGCAAATGAATGAAATGCGGCTCGAAGCGAGAAGCCAGCAAACATGCCAAACAAAAAGCACACAAAAAAAAAGTATATATATAAAAAATATAAATAAAAAAAAACAAGAAGAAGGAAAACAGGACCCCGCATGAGGTAGTTATCATTATAATGCCCGTCGCGACAAACATCATTAGTTCCTCACCGTCTTAAGTGGAGCACAGAGAGCTCAGTCTGTGTGTGTGTGTGTCTGGGCAATAATAATTCCTGTTTCTGGTTTAGTCCTGCCTTTACCTTATTTTTATATATACTTTTAGTTTTGACTTACGAATTTGGTTTATCAAAAATTACCTGCAATGAGAAGAAACAAAGGTAAAGGAGTATTAATAAATTTATTCATCATTTTAGGGAAAATACATGCTCAATAATATAATAACTAAGCTAAAAATACATTAATTTTAATTCAGAGAGCAGTTCTGAGTTAGTTTTTACAAGGTTTTTACAATAAAACTGCATACAGAATTTTTTTAAAATTCATTCTTTTACAATTTTAAGATTTTAAACCCCTAAAAATATACAAAAAATTTTTAAAATTTTAAAATCAGCTGCTATTGATGCTGATTAAAAATTAATACGATTTAAAGGTTCGGAAATGACTGAAAACTGAAATTATAATATGCTGCAAGGGTTTAAAAGTGCCAACTAAATTTTACTTTTAATTCAAGTAGTTTTTCCACTCTCCCAAAACTCTCTCTTTAAATATTCTCAAAATATATTTCCGTTATATAAATCTCTGAGCAGCCAAGAAGCCCCAAAGAGTGAATCACTTTTTTCAATGAATTTCCATTTTCGCTTCCGCTAACACAGCTTAGGACTCACTGAATCAATACAAGATGACACACACATTTTTCTTATGGCATTTTGACATTTTGAAATTTTAGCATTTACTCAACTAACTTGCATTACGCATACGCCGTGTGGATCCCGCGAAACTTCCTGCGGTGAG
>JAEIHY010009781.1:0-30128 GCA_018904565.1 Drosophila tsacasi
GTGTTTTTATTGGTTTTTAATGATACGCGAAATGATCGAGGCTGCGGTGCTCTGGTGCTCCCAGGCCGCAGGGCACCTGCTCGCCGCTGTTTTCCCATCGACCCCAGTCCCAGCCACGCCCCCCGCGAAGGCGATTGCCGATTGCCGAGTGATTGTTGCCGAACCAGCAGTGTGATTAATATTAAGTTCAATCTTCAATTAGGCCCGCAAAAGAACACAAAACGTTCGATCCGGCCGCAAGTTGCTGGAAGTGCTGCCAATTTGTACTTTTACCGGTCAGTGGTGGTAGGGTTTTTTGCGAAAATCTGTTATCGATAATATTTACCCTTACTTTTGATTTTTAAATATACGAATTTTATATTTATTGGTGTGTGACTATCAACTATAAATCTTGATTACGCAAAGAAACTTGTAATAAAAGAAGTTGTACACTTTTTTGTATGAGAATGTATTACAAATTTAAGTTAGGTAAACGGAAGCCTAATTTTAAAATACTTCCTCATAATGATTTACATAAAAATATTTGCAGGTACTGATATAGAAAAATAGTAATAAAATTAAGCTTATTTGATCAATATCAAAACCCACGAATATATGTAAAAAAAAAGTTAAACAAAAGCTTGTTAATTTTGTATTTTAAATTCTTAGGGAAACCAATTTGGCTGTCTGCTATTTTATTGTTTAAACCGATCACCTTTTTTCCAGCATTATTAATTTTTTGAGTATGTTGCTGACCGCACAGGTGAGCCGGCAACATGTTGCCGGCCTGCCAAGCGACGACTGCGACTGCGCAGCGTTTCGCTCTCTTGCCTTGCTCTTCGCACAGCAAGTGCGGGTCTGATCGGCAGCTTCTTCGCTGCCGCTGCTGCTGCTGATGTTGCTGCTGCCGCTGCCGCTGCCGGCGGTATAAAAGCTTTGGCGCCGCCAAGCGGTTAATCAAACAGGCGACGCCTTCAAGTCTAGCTACACGTACACGAGAGTGGAGTTGGAGTCGTCGGCTTTTTCGGGCGCTCTTTTTTTCGGTTTCTACAAACGGCGGCTACTCCTTGATACCCCACCGTCAAAATTGTGATATAACAAATTTCTAAAAATTAAGAAAATCAAAAAGTGTATGGAATATCAAATATAACACTGTCTCCCAGGAAAAGGTTATATTTTGAAGTTTAAGAAAGTGACCACCAAGCAGGGATAAAATCAAAATATATTCAAATCAAATCAAGTAAAATAACCAAAATGATGCAGCCAAGTGCTTTAATACTAACCTTCACCATCGCGATCATCTCCTGCGGAGCGGCGTTCGCCTGCAATGGAAAGATAATTGGTAAGTGTTCCGTCCCCACCCTTGATCCGTATGCTGATCAGGAATTTTGGGTGTACTGCGGGGAATAGAAGTCCGGGGCATGTCTAGCATGGCTAAATAGTGGAATGATTGCCTCATCTCCGAGCACTTTTTCTAGTCCACTTTGCTACACGTTTCGGCCATTCGTTTTGTGTGTGAATGAAAACAGTGAAGTGCAAATATTTGCCCATAAAAAAAACAATTCTATTTAATCAGCGTTCGCTTTTTACCAGCGAGGGGCGCTCGAGAACTTTTGCCCCACTGGCGGCCAGTATGTAAATGCTCCTTTTGGGGGCCAGTTTGTCGGGTCTGGCCAAAAATAGACGCGCTGTCTCACAAAACGAATCACCTTTCTTCATTATCCAGTTTTAAACACTGTGTGTATTGCATAATAAATATGTTAGTTTAGAAAACCAACAAACACGGGCGGCATATTACTTAAGCGTCGACCGGGATGCAAACCGGTCCACGCACACATCGGGCTTATATAATTTATATAACATTTATCAAAGTTCCCAAATGGATTAAAAGTATTTTAGGTGGCTGACCTGTCAGCTGTCAGCTCCGCCAAAGGCCACTCAACCCCATGATCAAATGAGATCAGAGATCAGGAGCCTTGTAGAACCCTTGAAACCGATTAGAGATTAGCGGGTAGAATCGACCCGAAAGTTCCCCAAGAGCTCGTTGAACCGACACCTGAGCTTGATATTTTAATTGCGGCGACAGGCCGACAGGCGCCAGATAATTTGTGCAAACAAATTAAGCGTGCAGGCGTCACAAATGCGCTTGCAAAATTATAAAAAACATTCGATTTCGATTTTTAATGGGTCATTGAGCTCGATCTGTGGCTCATGGACCGGGAATAGTAATAGCCCGGAGTGTGGCCACAAACAATGAATTTTATGTTCTTTGTTCTGCACACGCGGCGCTCGAAACACCCGAAATTCCGTAAAGTTCTCCCATTAAACGGCGAAATGAAAACAAAAAGATTTTTATAGTGCGCGTGTGCGTTGCTGATTGATGATTGCTTTTATGCCCTGTCTTCGCCATATTTCTCGGGCCCCGATATCGGCTGGATTACGGTCCCGCGGGGACCCAAAGTTAATCGCATGTCAATGGTATCGCTGGCCGGTATCATGGCTGGTAAGCTCATGTCTGTGGCCGAAGCGTTTTGCTGCGGCATCAATCAAAAGCCCGCCGTGCTAATAATGTAATTAAATATGGGGACGCGGCACAAGGCTAGTTGCAGCGATAATCAGTAAATGATAAATGAAAATGAAACGAAACATAAAGCATAACTATGAAAATTAACTCGCGCTAAATGCGGCCGAGATTTCTCAACGTCTGCCAGTCAGTCCTTCGGCAGTTCAGGCCCCGGTCACAGTCCCAGTCCCAGTCCCAGACCCAGACCCTCTTCCCATCGGCCTGTGCCGTTCCCCGCCACGTTCAAGGTGAAGTCAACGCCTGGCCAAGACGCAAGATGCGGTGCAGTTAAGCACTTGTTAACATATTGTCGGCATTTGGCTGAGGTCTGGTTTCCACGCCAAGTTCGTTGTCTGAGTCTTTCGTTTCGCTGCGTCGCTCGAAGCCGAGCTGTTGACGTTCCGTTGTCAGCATTATCTCAGCAGTTTGTCTCGTCTTGATATGTAAATACGTCCGTTGCGGAAACCGATCGACAGCTTTATGTGCAATTTGTCAGCGAAGGTAGTTCACAAATTTGCATAGCCCCCGCCCCCGTCGACATGCAACCGCAGCAGCCAGCTCCCAGCTCGCAGCATCAATGAAAAATCCGAAAAGAAAGAAGCAAAATCCATAGGCCTCGCCGGGTGATTGATGTCCGATACCTTAAAGTTAAACACACAGCTCTGGGCCAGGTTCTGGGTTTGGTCTTTTCGCCTACCGGTTTTCGCATTGATACAAATGTAGCATAATTTGACAGCTGCGGTTGGGTTAAGTTTTCGATCGCTCATGGGTTATTTTTAGTCACAGTCGCAGTCTGAGTCCGAGTCTCTTTCCCGAACCTAGCCCAGCCTCAAAAATCGATCTTAACCTTGGGAACGTATTAAGATTAAGACGAGCACACGCTGTGTTTAGCATTCTCGGCTTTTGTTTGGCCGAGTCTGAGTATTGACATCTAGACCCATATATTTGTGCGAGCTTCAGCGAGGCGAAGCTGCCAATTTATTTACTCGGGGCGCGTCAAGTTGTCTGACTTTAAATCTGATTCCGACAGACACGTCCCGGCACTTGACCGGCCGGCCAGAGCCATGGTCAAGCTGGAACTGTGAATCCGCGTCGGAAGCCTGGCTTAAATGCTATCACGTCGCGTTGGGCAATCAGCGCCCATCGCCGGGGCTATTATTATAATTATTAAAAATTATTAAGCGCGCGTAATTATTTAAATGAAATGGGGGCACTCCCCAAGCGCCCAAGGATTCACTTCCGTCTCGGCCCCAGCTTCGCCGAGTAATTAACACCCGGGGGCGATTCGGCTTAAACTGCAGCCAGTTTGGGACTGGCAGCAGATCGGCTGACACACTTCAAACGAGCGTCATGAATCAGGCGCCGCCGGAGGACCATGACTTTGACATAAAATCAAATCAAAACTCGCCAAAAAAATCGGCTAATAGCCGTCGATGGGACTTTTAATTGACGCCTTTGAACAGCACGCGCCTATCGGTTTTGCATTTCATTTGGTTTTATTTACTCCGTTTCGTTTCGTGTTCTGTGTTCTATTTTAATGGCCAAAGATTAGGGGGAAACCGGTTGGGTTAAAGGAAAGTGCCACAGATGTCTTGTGATCTGTTGATCCGGCGAACTGGCGAACCGGCTGGTTACATAAAACCCTAATCGCCGGCAATTTGGAGCACACGTAAGTGTCGAATATTATGTCGCCTTGCAAATAATTAAAACATATGTTAAACAAAGGCGGGCCGATGTAGAGCCCACTTGTCCACTCATCCACTTGTCCACTCGGGTTGTCTGCGAAGCAGAGCCAAGCCGAACTACCTGAGATTTCGACAAATATTAGCTCAATAAAACCGGCTCCGGGATGGAGCTCTGAGCTTCGTGTCAAAGGAGAAACACCCGCCTGAAGAAATCTCCGTGAAATCAAGCGTTTTAATGCAAACAAAAATAGAAATGATAACATTCTCCGTCAGCTGCGTGTCGCCTCATGCATATTCCTCCGCTCCCTCCATAATTCCATGGCTTCTCGGCGACTCTTTAATTTATGCAAATCTCGACCTAATCATTTCAGCATCGGGCATCACGGCGGAGGAGAGATCAATCATCTTGCAGGAGCACAACCGCCTGCGGCAGATCGTGGCCACCGGACGCTATCCGGGCCAGCCGGGTGCCGAGAATATGCGCGAGATCGTCTGGGACGAGGAGCTGGCCGCCAGGGCCCAGAAGTGGGCCGACAACTGCCAGTTCCGGCACGACCCGCACCGCACGATAAGTAAGTCACCCGATCCGAGAGGGTCCAAACCTCCACACTATCCCATCCTCTCCCGCACCCAAATTCCCAGGAGTTGGATCGAGTCCGCGCAGAGCATGTGGCGCGGATCCTTCGGCTTGAGGTCTGCATGTTATGGTAACGGTCATTGTGACGGTCATAAACCTTTCCCACTGAATGAATTGATCATCCGTATTTTTAGAGGCTGTGACAGAGCTTAAAGTTTAAATTGAAATTAGATACGGTTGTTTTTATTGCACTTTCTAATGCATTTCGGGCGAAATTGTTTAATTAATCATTGGGAAATTCCTTTTGGATAAATTGTTTATATAAAATGACGAAAGCCTTGCATTACAAAGTGATTCACTTTGTTTTTGTTCACAGTTTAAGTGACTAACCAAAGATTTTTGTTAATCAAACTCTTTAAGTCAACAATAAAATGTTTTGCTAATACATCCTTTTAAAATTTTGTGTACTTTTTGAGATTGTACGTAATAAAGTTGATTTTAAATATTACAAAGGTTCCAGATGATTATTGTCCGTCACAACTTTTTTAGTTCGTAAGATTCCTCATTTTCTCCATTTTATGCCTGCACGAATTGCTTTTAAAACACTAAGACTAATCCCGCATGCCCAGCACCAGCATCTCCCCAAAAAGCATCCCCAGAAATACCAAAATCAATCAGAATTCTTGACTAATGTGTTATGGCTTTTCATGAATAGATCGCTTCACGATGGGCCAGAACCTGGCCATTATCTGGAGCACAGTGCCGCTGGACGCCGACGATGGTGACTTCCCCTCGCGCATTCAGAGTTGGTTCAACGAGGTGCAGAAGTACTCCTTCGGGGATGCCTGGTCCCCCAAGACTGGTCACTACTCGCAGCTAGTTTGGGGCGAGACCAGCCTGGTTGGCTGTGGGTACGCCGAGTACAAGGACGCCAGCAAGTACAACAAGCTCTACGTCTGCAACTATGGACCGGGGTGAGTTCAGTTCGCATTTAAGATTAATTATGGGAATAATTCATAAATTCAAAAAAAGTGGATCAATAAAAATAAGGAGAATTCATATTCTCGCTCAGTTATTGAATGCGGCTCAGAACCGGTTTATATTTTTCGATTAAGCCTAATAAGAAAGTGATTTCAAGAAATTTATTCATTTTAATATTCATAAAATTTGCTTTATATTTGAGGTCAGTCTCATAAATCACCAGAGATTAAAATTAATGTTTGGATTAAGCTAAAAAGAATTGTATAAAATGTTTCTGAAACGTTTATTCAAATTCTAACGTTCTGATTTCCTTCCCTTGCAGAGGCAACGTGGTGGGCTACAACCCCTATGAGGTGGGCAAGCCCTCCTGCTCCACGTACGGCATGAAGCCCTCTTCCCGCTACCAGGGCCTCTGCTCCGCTCCCGGAGCAGGGCCGGCGGCCAACAGTGTCTACGGAGCAAACAGCATTGAAACGTATGAGTACGGCTACAACAGCAGCCCAGTTCAAAGTCAAGGCCAAGCCGCCGCCAATAACCAATCGCCGACTAACAACATTAACAAGAGCCAACTCAGCTACAACAACCGAGCACAGTTCAGTAATCCGAAAACCACCCCCACCCGCTTTCCCTATCCCGTCCCCTCCCGATTCCACCCACAGGCAGCGGTACCATCGGCGTCTGGCGGCAGCTCGTTTGGCAGCGCGACGCGGGGCGGCAGCCACGCCTACACCACCGAGCCCTCGCAGTCGGCAGGCCGCTACCAGAGCAAGCTCGAGGCGTACCGCCCCGGTGCGGCCGAGTTTGAGAAGTCCGTACACAAGCATACCATACTACGCACCTATATAGAGCAGAATCAGCAGCAGCAGCAGCAGGATCAGCAGGAGCAGGAGCAGGACCAGCAGCAGCAGCAGCAGGAGCTGGCCACCAGCACCAAGAAGCCCAGCCGCGGATGGAGCCTGCTGACATGGCGTGGCTGAAGGCCACCTTGCCATCCGCCCATCCCCAATGCCGCTCAATGTATTAGGCCATTAATAGCTACTGTGTAGTGCCATTAGCCAACCAACCACCACCACCACCAACCACCGCCAGGACCTGTCATCTAGCCCGCCTCTGTCATCCTCTAGCGAATCTTATGCAACTCCCTCGCCCTCCTACAATTGCCATATACGAGTTGTAGTAGTCCCCCTTCGGTGTAAATTATTTAATGTATCCTGCGAGTTTCGAGGGAAGGAGGCTTAGGCGGCGGACGATTCATGCCAGACGAATATTTGTATCAAATGTTTGCCACCCACAGAAAGGGAACCTGCCATCCTGTCACACCAACCAATCCGGCATCCAACATCGATCAGCTAGTTGTAGTATTGTGTTCAATAAACAAGAATATTGATTTCTAAATGAAACGAACGGATTTTATTGGGTATTTATTTAGATATCTGAATATAAAATGGTTAACTTTGGCCTTTAATGTTACAAATAGGTGATTAATGGGTCCAAAGTAGATGAAAGATAATTACAAATAAATTTAAAATTTAAAATTAAACTTGAATCCATTTCCATTGTTCTGTGTCAAAAGCTGTTTGAAATCGAGTTTAAGCTACAAATGTAAGAAAGCTGATTGATGCGAGACTCACCTTGCTTGCTGAACCCAAGAGAACTGGAATCATCGAAGAGTGCCAGCTAAGAGAGGGCATGCGTTTCTGCTCTACTCCGCTCCGCTGAATTAAAGAGAGCTTACAAGTTCATTACAGGAAAACTGTGGGCTGGCTCTGGGAAATGCGAGATGCCTCTCGGCTAATGCGCTAAATGCAACCTTACCCACGCACAATTAAAGCCGGATATCAAAAGAGCAAAGCGGAGCGAAGCAACAATTGCCATGCGGCAACGAACTACATAATTAGCTGCAATCGACAAGGTATCGAGCTTCGGGGGGTTTTGGCCAATTTCGATTCTGATTTTCAGTGTGCCAGTGTGTGCGCAGAATTTCGGGGAGTCCTTGCACCTGCTCAAGGTCGCCCAGCCACCCACATTTGCCGACTGCACAGCGGAAGGAAGGGTATACTTTTCCGATAAGCGTCCCATGAAGCGCAATCAAAGTAGCGATTTTCGCCGCATGTGGTTACTTCATTTCCGGTTTTAATTGTTCCGTTTATCAGGCCGTTAGCTGTCCCCAAAGTAACACTCCCGCACACTCGCACACTCACACTCGGCCTGTGAGTGCCAATTTCGTTTGTGACAAGGAATTAAGATAGGCAAATATGGCTGTCAATTGTGTTGGGGTCGGCTGCCCCTATGTCGCTCGTAAAATAAATTATACACATACGCATATGGCGAAGGGTTACACCACTTGCAGTTATGCCTATGTTCTATGGCGCAATATGTTTTACTTATATAAAGGCACAGAAAGCATAGCTTAGTAGTAAAATTTTAACTCCTTTGTTGAGAATAATTTTAATATTGTTGAATAATAATAATTATTTTTAAATAAAAACAGAACGATCAAAAAACGATGTCTTTAAAGTTCTTGCATATATCTTTGCTCTTTATTTATATAGAGCAAGTTTTTAATAAGGGTTTTTTTTATTCGTTTTTATTTACCAATAACCAATATAAGCAGGCCATAATCCATCGAGTATTTATTTTTTTTCTCTGTGCTTGTATCTGCGAATGCCCTTTGTGGGCAGACACACTTCATCATCCCGGCCCACTCACAGAGCCTGGCAGCGTGAAATTAACTGACAGAGTCCTCGGCAGGACAACTTTTTATTTATACGCAGTCATACATTAAAATATGAGGCTGCGAGTGTCGTTTTCGCCGCTGTCAGGCCAAGAAGATGTCCTGATTCTGGATCTGGAACCCCGTATTCGTATTCGTATATCTCGCAGGACTTGACCCTCCGCGGCTCGGACTTCGCGCTTGTCCGGGTTGATTTATGGCATTTTCCGCAAAATGTCAATTTGATGCAGCTGTCACTGGCTGCAAGTGCAATCTGCCAGTTAAATGCGTGCAGAAGCCATTTCCAGGGCCATTTCCACGGCCAAGAAAAATAAAATTAAATGGCCGCATGTAATTAAGTCGCTTAATGTGCCTCAAATTGCCAACTTGACTGTCCAGAAAAACGTCCGGGGCTTATGAATTTCCACGCATTAATTTTATTTCCCTTCATTTTCGTACCCTTTTTTGGTCTCTTTGTTTATCCCCAATGTGGGCACTTGCCGCTGCCAAGTGTCATTTTTGATTGTTGCCAAAAAAAGGCAAGAAAAAAAGCGCTAGGAAGTTTCCCCTTGGGATAATTAGCGAAAAACTTTGGCTTACAAAAAGTGGCCATTAAAAATTCGACGGCAAAAGCGTAATAACATTACACTCCCCTTGAAGGGCTAAAAGGATTTTCCGATTCGGTGATTTTCTGATTTTCCATTTGGAGTTCTGAGATTTGGGTGACACATGTGGACTTTATTTTCAATTTGCACGCGTCTCACCTGACTTGGCAGGATTTGTGGAAACTGCGCTGAGTTCCAATTCGAAGGGGATTAGGAGCTGCAGCTGCATATCATAAATGCCACGCCCCTGTACCATTTCACGCCCCGCAGAGGAGTAAAAAATATCGGAGTCAGTGAAATGAAACAATAAAAATATCCGCAGAGCTGCATCCACATACGAATATAATGCAATAATAAAATGGATAACGAAAGCAAGAAAAAGCACATATTGGAAAAGTTTTTCAATTTCAGCCAAGCTTTTATTTTACATGCGAAGATCTGGGCCCTCATACACTCGCACCTCGGGAAATCCTCCGCTTTGCCCGCTCCACCACCGCCTCTTATCTCCATTGGGGCCAAGTGCAGGCGGGAAAACCAAAACTATTTTGTTGTGAAAGAGAAATCCACACACACGCAGACACACTTACACCCATCCCCGCTGAAAGCACAAAATTAGAAATGGGAAACTCGGCAACAGAACGCAAAATGTAAGCAATAAGCGAATGAAATGAAAACTCATGAATGGCCAACAAGGAGGAAAGCGAAATCAAACCGAAAAAGCATTTTCCGAGTATTATTGGGGGGCTAACTCCCACCCCGTATCCATGGGATTTGCCCCCTGCCCCGCCTTCCACTCGTTTTTCCATTTTCCTTCCCCATCCTCATTGGTCTCCGAATTTGTTTCCGTTATGCAGTTGCCGGTGGAATTTTGCATGCCGCGACGCAGTTGGCCGTGAAATCGAAAACACAGGCCGGCGTTAGATGAAAATGACCGAGAACCCGTAGCGCCGTAACCGTATCCGCGAAATAGAATCAAAAGGGCAAAGCTCGCGCAGACGGAGCGTGTTATGGAGCTACTACTTTATTTATGAGAGTCTGCGGTGGCTAAGCGCCGTTTTCCGTATCCAAATGCGAGGAAAACCCGACATGTGAGTGCCGCCTCCCACTCCTTAATTAGGAATCGGACCTCAAGGGCCGCCGAACTCTGCGACTGTCATTAAATAGTCATTGAATCAGGGGGCTCCCAAGTACCGAAATGGCTGGAGTGCAAATCATTTTCAGCTTGAACATGGCGCCGTAAATGGCCAACCAGCGAATAATTTATGCGAAACTCTTCGAAATACTGAGGAAAATATTGTGAAATATAAATTTGTAATGTAGGGGTTTATTTCTACAATAAATTTTGATCAATTTATTAGACAAATAATAAGTATGAATTTCTTGCTATAACTACAATAATATGCAAACAATTTCAGTGCAAATAAAGAAGTTTTTCTGAGTTTTGCAGTGCAGTTACCAGACATAACCATTAGCCACTCCCACTTTGAACCATTGATGCACCAGGCCAGACAACTGTTGAGTTTGACTGTGACAGTCTGCAAATAAAAAAAAAAAAGAAAAACAAAAAAAACATGTATGGAAACCCTGGCATTTTATATAAATGTTAAATCCTTTCACTTTCCTGCCCTTGACTTTTGACAAATGCCTGGCAATCTCCGGCAGTCTCCTTCAGATTCGATGGATGCCATCAGATTTCGCTTTTGACCAGAGAGAGTTGGTTCCAAGAAATTTCGCCGGCCGTCCTTTTGCCCACATGAGTGGGAATTTATGTGCGGTCCTTGCAGTGCTGTAAAAATCCTGCATGAATTTGCATATTTCCGGGAACACAAAGGGCGCAGAAAAAAAGGGAAAAAGGTAAATAAATATGGACCAAATTCGCTGGAAGAACTAGGGGGAGTTCGGGTTTGGGTTTGCTTTTGTTGAACTTTACGCGTCAAATTTTACATAAATCTTTATTTTGCCAGTGCGAAGGAAAATGTTTGCTTTGAAAAATGTACTGCGTACTGGCAGGGGAGGATTCATTGCGGGATTGGATTGGGGGGGGGCTGGAGGAACCTGTGTCGGGTTAACTGTCCTTGCCTGGCAACCGGGCCAAATGGAAAGCAAACACGAAACGACAGCTTCGAACTGCCGTTAAATCAAACATAAAAGCCAGAGAACTGTAGAGAGTAACTCTCCTAGCAACGGCCACTAAACCGAACAAAGTCGGCTTTATGGCCCATCAAAATTGCACAACAAGCTGCTGCTGCTCCAGCTCCTGCTCCTGGTGCTGGTCCCACAGGTTAGCCGAGTGTTTGCCGGCTAGATTGGTTGACTGATCCATCCCAGCCCCTGCACGCATTGTGCCCCCTAGCCATTGACCATTTGCTAGTCTCACCCCGCCTTGATTGCACCAAATATGGTTACGGGTGTCCGTTTTCAATCTAAAATGTGTTCATCAAATCTACATAATTCGACCCACAGGATGTGGGGCTCTGGGTGGTGCAATCAGTCCAGCAATCAGCACTTTTATTGTTGCTAATCAAAGGTCAACCACACAGATTGTAGCGAAACAGAGTTTTTTGGCTAGTTTTGCGGCCGAGCATCCGTTCGTCCTCATTTCGGCCAAATCAAATTTCTCATTTAATGCTACTGCTCCGGGTCCTGCTGCTGCCCGTTGTCAGGTCTCCATCATCCGCCCGCCTCCACATCCGCATTCGCAACACGTAGTCAACGCATTTGTCGTTCGTTAATCGGTGCGTTGATTTTTGAGGATTTATGGCAGAACCTAGTGCAGCTGTCAGTTTAAATGAGGTCCTTTCCTGGCAGCTTTAACAGGTTTCAAAAGCAAACTAGTATTTACCAATTCCGTCAATTAATTGCTTAATCCGGCTAAAATGCCACTTCCCTGGCAGCTGCTGACTTTGCCACACTGGGAAAACTTGCAATTTGTTTTTATTTTGAGTAATTTTAGCTTAGACCTTATTCTTAAGTAATTAAACTCAAGATTCTGAGTAATTCAAGGGATGTTTTCTAAGACACATCCTTTCCCAATATTGCTTGATTCATGAACTATTTAAGTCCTTTTCTCTAGTGTACCCATCTCCAACTCCGTCTCTTGGCTACAGCCATTTGCACTTGGTATCGAGTAACCGTATAGTCGGCCCTCAGGAAGGAGCTCATCCCCCGGATCAGGCATTGACTTGTACAAGAAAAACCAATTAAAATGAAAACATGCAGCGTGCCGTGGAGCAATTTATTGCATATGTATTACTGCTGTTGTGCGGCTTTCCTCGATTTCATCCAGACGAGGAGCTGAAGCAAGTGGCTCCCTCCGATTTCCCCATATCGGAGCTCCTGAGTGCGCATCAATGACTCATTAGCGGAGCAGGGGATCGGCATCGGCATCGGCATTGGAATCGGGATCTGGCGATGAAGTATTCCACACATCCGCCGCTCCATGCTGATTCGTTTTAATGCAACCGATTCGGGCGAGGGCGTACCCCATTCCTCCTCTGTGTGTATGTATATGGATTGCATATTTGTTTTATTGCTAAATACCATGGTTTCTTGGCTTATTGCTTTTTCCACTTAAGCACACACAAACCACACACACACACACACACTCGGACGGACTGCGGACTATGGATACTGCCACATTTCAAGTTGATTAATTAATTTCTGAATTATGTGCTCTCTGCCCGGAGGAATGCGTCTTTCATCCGACATATTCATTAGAAATCTCCGATGCAGCATAGCCCCGAAAACTGTTGACTCGGAGTCAGAGGGAAACATTATTTTAGCATTAATTGCCTGTTCGCATTGTGTTTGCCTTAAGCCGGACCTTTTACTTTCCAACTGGCAGTTTATTGAGACCCGGCAGACTTGTTGAACAGTAAATAATTACATTTATCCGGCAGAAGCCCTAAACTTGCCGAATGCCAGTGTCGCTGCTGTGGCTGGTGTTGCCGCAAGTCTGCAGCGGATGTTGCAAATGCCAGAACAAGGGCCAAGATGCCCCCAGCTTAGCCTAGTGGCAGGCAAACTTTTGCGGCTGCCTCGGTGTCTGTGTGTGTGTGTGTTTGCAAGGATCACAGTGGAAAAAGTGACACATGTGCCGCATTTGTTGTCTCGGCTCTTGTTCGTGTGTGCATTGGCGTAATTAATTTGAAGCGGCGCCAGGAGCGGATGCATACCGCCACCCCTCCATATGCTAATTGTGCGCATCCGTATCCGGCGATGCAAAACTGTCCAAAAATTTACGCCGTCATTGTGGCGTGTCAATTAGAAAATTTCACAAAATCCGAAAGCAGTGTTTGGTGGAAAAAGAAATTACCGGACGCTGCCTCCGGCTCCAATATAACCGCGCTCGGTCCGCATTTAAGCAATTTTATGGCCAGTCATATTTGCATTATTTCTCAATTTACCGGGGACACGTTTAAACATTCGTACTTATATTTACACCACCGCTATTTCGCACAGCTGACACACACCCATTCCGGTCGTCAATTTCCGCACTCTCTGTGTTGTCACTTGGCACGGCAGCTGTTTAAAATTCAATAAAAAATATATAAAAAACGGCAAGGCATGTAAATAGGGCCTAATAAAAGTCTTATTGAATTTGCAATATGCCAGCGGGAGGACATTCTTATTTACCCTGAACTTAGCCTATGGCGGGGGTACAATTTGTGTGTGTGAGCAGCCATATGGCCACAACCCGGATTTACATTTAAAACAGATTGCAATGAATGCAGACGGAAATATTGAACAAGAGAAATAAATAAAATAATCCTACATAAAGACGAAACTGATATACTACACAATAATAGCCATTTAGCTTATTTGAGGGAAGTCTTCTTGTACCTAAGCTAACACTTAAGGCTTATGTTTTAATTAAAGCAGCCACCTAATATTCCTTTTTCAGTTTCTATTATATTTATTTTCCGTCAGACAGACACCCAGAAATATATGTGAAGGTGTAGCTATTTTTTTGGTGCTATTTCCGGATCCTTTGCCACATTTTTAAACCAAACTGTCTATGGATACAGCCCGCAAGTCTCAAGTGATTGCATAAACTCGTAATCTGTCTGTATTGGAAGTTGATTTGTCATGCACGTAGCGTTTGTCACATCAACACCAACTCTCCCATCCAGAGCCAGACAAATACAATATATATATATATATATACATAGATGTGGAAGGGCCGAGTGATGTATGCATTGCCAATTGTCACTTTTGTTGACTGACATTGACGTGAAATGTTTTTCATAAACTACGCTACGGAATTTGTGGGAAGCAGCTCCATCGCAGCATCCCTCCGAGCACCGGATGCGGTCTGGCATTGAGAATTGCCATTCCAAAGCCCATTCCCTGCCCCGGAACCAGGCCCTTTCCCTTCGACCAAAATGCTTGCTTTCTTCAACTTAATGAAAAAGTTTTTATTGCCTCGTCAGAGACATACATACGCGCATAAGAAATGTATTCTGCCTGGGAAAACTATGAGGGACGACCTCGAATAATAAATGAACCGCCAAGGGCGTGGCCAGGGGCTGGATATGGGCTGTCCCCCCACCATCAGAGCGGAGATTGATGACGCTCTTCAAAGTCTCCAGCAGCCTGAGAGTATTCTTGTCTAATTAAAAAGCACGAGGACTTCAAATGAAGCGCGCCCAAATAGCCGCATTACTCATACGTTATAAACACATTAAAGACGCCGCCGCGGCGGCAGCATAAAATCTAAACAATAATTACACATGCGACTGCAGCCCAGCATATGTTCCGGTGATGGCTCTCGGGGGAGTTGCCCGCACCCGTACGTACGCGTACGTATTCATGTCCGTTTCCGTGTCCGGGACTCGGGTTTTGGGCTCTGAGTTCTGAGTTCTGAGTTCTCAGTTCTGTGTCCTGAGTTCAGGGTTCGGCGGTGGCCATAAACGTAAGTGAATTAACCATTCAACTAACATTACGGCCATTAAATCATTTTCGTGTGCGCTGCGTGCGGATGACGAGGGAAACCATTCGGCGGGGTGGCAAAGGAAGTTCCTGACCAGGATTGGGGCGTGTGCGCGTCTGCTCTTCTGCCTTTGCGCTTTTGCCTCGTTTGCTGCATACTTTTGAGGGCGCAACCCGGAGCACTGGAAGAAATTACTTAAAATTATAAATGAAATAAAACAGAATTATAAAGAATGTGAAATTTAACTTTTTCATATGATTCATAGATTAAGTTTTTTAATAGTTATTAAAATAAACTAGAGCATAAATAGATTTTCTAGTCATAAGTTTAAGTTTAACTTTACTTAAGATATTTCATAAGCATCTTTTGTAATAAGAATGCCATACCAAAAGGTTGTTATTAAATTTGATATATTTTTTGGAACATATACCAATATAAAGTATTTTTTCATCAAAAAGCAACTATTATTTATTTAACATGTATGTTTTTTACATTATCCTGACACAAAAAGAACACGTTAACTAATTTGATGTGCCCGCCTCACCTTTCCTCCCCCCAACGCACCGCCCTGTGCGTGTGCTTTGCAATTGAAACTGAACTACAAAGTGTGCTGATGAGTGGCTCGGCCTGCGAACTGCGAGGGCATGTCGAAAAAGTGTTTACAGCGGTGCAATAAATTGCGCACCACACGCAACCAAGCCGCTGGAAGGGCTGTGGGCTCTATCCCGGGGAGTGGCCGCCCCCAGCCAAGTGCAACAGCTCCGGGCTCTGGTACTTCAGATATAGGGGGAAACCCCTACTGAGGAGGGCATTAACAAGGCGTCAAAAGGTGCGATTAAGTCGAGCGAAGCGCCACACAAAAGACGCGGGCTCTGCGGGGAAAATCAATTTATGACTCACGCACACCCTGCCACGGGGATGGAGGCGTTCAGAGGGAGGTGTGAACAGTTTAGTTTGGGGCAACAATACACTGATTTGATTCCAGCAGTCTAACAATGAAACCAAATAGCTTGATATGCACTTAAAGCGGGCTTCCCTCCGCCCCTGTTTCAATTATGGGCATTCGAAATCGAAATGTTAGCCACGAATGTTCTATTATAGTTTTATTTAAGACATATCAGTTGAGAGAAAAATAATCTTTTGTAATATATATATAAGTTAAAGTCCTTTAAGTTTCGTTACTACATTTTGTGAGACTTGCGATGTTCAAAAATAACTAAATTCTTTTCTAAAATTTAAGATTTCTTTTGCTTTTGTACTGTTCCACGTGTTAAAGTTATCCAGAACAGTTTAAGTTAAAAAGAAATAACCTGAAATCATAACCAAAATGTTGTAAATAACTTTATGGAACATTAAATTAAAGTTTGCCGCCATTCAACGCACAACGAACGACACTTATCTGGCAGACAGGAAACACAAACAGGCCATCAAGCCGCCGTAAATATAAACTCAACGGGCTGCCATATTCTATTTGCGAATCGCGGCAAGACTGAGCGCTATCTTTATGCGACAGAAAATGTGAAATAAATATCTTAACGAGCCGAGAGCGGCGTTCAAGTGCGTCGGCAAAATGAGCCGTAAAAGCAATCAATTTGCCATGTGTTTTGAAATGAAAATGCAAATGTACGCAAAATCAAATAATGTATTGTGCGAGCACTGGGAAATTGCAGGCAGACGTCGGGGAATTTTCCCAGATTTATTTGCATTCGTCTGAGCCAGGTTCTGGTCCTGGTTCCGGTTCTGTTTGTGTTTGTGTTTGTGTTTGGGTTTGGGTTTTGGGCCAAGTCGAGAGCAAACAATTATGAGGCGAGGCTAAATCGAAAGCCAGGCGGTGGGCTCCGGCTCCTTTGATGGCACACATTTTTGATAAATACGATATGTAATTGCAAATATTTATTTGCGCGCACGTATGACAAAGCAAACACACACACGGGGCCTACACACGCCGAGCAACGAAAATAAATAAAGAGCATTTCCTCCCGAGACATGCCGGAGGAGAACGTGACGCTTTCAGCACTTGTAATTTTTAATGGCAACTCTCGGAATTTATGGCGCCAACTCAACTTGGCTCAATACCCGATCCGGGCCGCACTCTACTTCATGTACAAGGCGATGGCCTGGAGAAGTGCTGCGAGCAGCATTTAAATGGCAGCTGGGAAAACTGGCTCTCCCTTGCATAAGGAGCAATTTAAAGGGCGAAAATATTGGTCGAGGTCACGCCACCCACTGTGGGGTCAAGCGTTGTCACCCACAGAATATGCAAAAATGGGGAAAGCTGGGCCACAAAACACAACCCCTCGTAGTAGAATTGGCAGAAATTAGTTCGAGGGGTGCATAAATATATGAAAATATAAGGACAAGGGTGTGTCCCTCTGGGTTGGCTCTCGAATTGGTTATTTAAGTGGCATATGCACGCGCAAATGTTGAATTTTTAATTGATTTCACCTCCGAGGGGAGAAAGAACTTTCAATTAGGGCTCATGATCTACATCACGGGGCGTATGAGTACTCTCCGATGACCGGCGGAGGGGAAAAGAGTTGGCAACCCCTTCAGAAATAATATTGCCAATTATATACACAACATACCTGACCGGCAACTACTATGACATACTAGACTTCAAACTATCTGTATACCCAACTACACGGAGGTATTTGCATTCGATTTCCACACGTGCGATACTTGAAGTTGCCAAGTCGATTCAAGAAATTGTTGGGTACTGATGCAGCATAAGCGAATCATACTCGAACTTTATTTTTCAACCTGATTTCCCTTGCAAATCATATTTTTCCTGCATATAAATAAAGCAATAAGTGCAGTCCACTCAATAGTCCTCATTCGGAGTGTAAGTATATGAAAGTAATATTATCCTCATGGAGTTCAGGGTCGTAACTAGTTGAGTGCGGTTACTCGAGCATTTTCTCCATTCGTGGAGGAGTAAATTAATGTTCTTAAGTGCCCCATAAGCTGTGATGTTACGACGAAAGTGTTCTGTTAATTAAATGTTTATGGTATGGAGGAGATTCTACTGTTTTATACTAAAAGATAACGGGCAATGCTCTGCGGAACTAACTTGAAATAACTATATTTACGTTTCCCAAATTCCCAACCTAAATCACTTTTGTAATTATTTTACATTTGTGTAATTAAAAAAGTACCTACACAAAAAAAAAAAGGAAAGTGCTCTAATTCAGTCAGTGGCCCGCACTAACAAGGATAAATGATGGTGTCGCTACACAATGCTCACCATCTTGGCTCGTTGCTGACCATTGGAATGATGGATGGCACCACTCCCTCGGACCTCTCATAACTGGCCGGCAAATCGTGAGCAAAACTAACTGAGCACCGCAATTTACGTACTCCCCCGGCTGGGAAACAAATGGGAGCGGAGGTCGGGAGTCAAATGTGCGCTTTCGCCGCACACAGATAGCGAGATAGGAAAAGCCAGCTGGAAAAGCAACAGGAGCGGAACTTTGGGAAACTTGCAAGTTTGTTTGCCCACTGGCTGCCATGGCTGTTTGTCTTCTTGGACGGGTTAGGGGGATTCAGAGAGAGAGAGTGTGAGTGGGCCAAGGCACCGCCCACCTGAGCTGGCTGAGTTGCTTAATTGTGGCCAGGATTTCGGTGGCACACGACTATCCCTGGTCATTGTGGCTGGGGCTTTGTCGCCGGCTTTGCAGTCTGGCCGCTGACATTTTAGTTGCCGTTCATATGTTAATATGCTGGGCGAAAGGTTGAAAGCCATGCGGCATTGTTTGCCTCTAATTAAAAGCCGCACACACATGGGCCGAAACGGAGACTTGGCTTTGGGTCCCGCTCTAGCCTGGCCTGGCTGCGACTTAACACGGTCACGCATGGGTTCGTGCCGACTTCTGGCTAAAAGGTAAAGACCGGGCCTAATCACCGAGATGGGTCGACCAAGAGTCACAATTAGACTAATGAAAGCGGCATCAGACTGCGTAATTCCGTGGCTAATTTTCATTGGGTTTCCCAGACGAAGGGCAGCATTTGGCCCTCGCCAATTAAAACAGATTATAATCCAATTTATCCGAAAAAAGGCGAGCTAGCGGTGAACATTGCACACACACAATTCGCGTAGATTTATAGCCCAGCCGAGAGACGCGCCGTCCTTTGTCTCCGGGGATCAAGGATTCATTTGCCTTAAACGCGAGTTGAACGGAATAATGAAAAGCGTTCTCGGCCTGCGATGGGATGTCGCAGACAGACTGTCTGGTTTTTTCTTTCTCTTTATTATTTGCCCGAGGTTTCTCATTTTTTGCGTCTGTTTGCTAAAACAATTTTCCCCTTCCCGATGCAATCGACAGGAGCGGCCGCGTTGTCGAAAGCATTTTGATGGATTAAAAGTTAAATGCCCCGCGGGAAATCTCACATTTTCCAGTCACTGGCTGCTGGCTGCTGTGCTGTTCAATTTCAAAGTCTGAAAAATCCAAAAACTTTGCCGGGAAATTAGCAGCCATTGCCAAGCTGCGAAGTACAAAAAAGTTTATGTAAAACAGCTGCACAAATGAATCAAATTAAGTTCATTTAATTGAATGGCTACGAGAATATGATTTTAATCGTTCGTATATTCATGGTATCAAAGAAATTTTAAATCAATCTTCGTTAGTTTTTGGTTTAGTTAAGTTCAGTTGGACAGAATTTTAAATATATTTTCTCTAATAAAAATCGTTGTTTTTGGAAAGTTTTCCAAGCTTCCAACTGCCATGTAATATGTGAGCTTTTGGTTTTAATTAGAGAGCAACGTGACGGGCAGGATGTGAATGCATGTTCAATGCATGTCGGTTGTCATTAGAGATAATGGCAATTAAAACGTAGCAGAGCTTGGACACACAAAAGTTGGACTGTCCCTGTTCTGTTTTTAATTTTTTCATGGAGTTTTAAAGCCAGAATTGGAATGCCGCTCTGGCTGCAAACTTTTGAGCGATGACAGCTCGACGGCAAAAAGTCTCTCGGCTCCAGACACCGACTCTCAAAGTGGGGAAAACTTTTGTGGTGATAAGCGTCGTCCTTTCGGCTGGCTACAGGGGGTGGTAGCTGGTTGCTGCTCACTGCTGGCTGGTGGCAAGGTCTCGGCATTTCTGAGGTCCTCATGCCGATAGCTTGTGGCAGCGCATAAAAGTGTGCAACAGTTTTTAGCTTCCGCATTATGCCCAACTTGTTACTCAAGCCACAAGAAAGTCAAGCTAGCTGCTCCTGGCTGCCGCACTCTGAGCTGGCCTCGTATCAGTTCTCGTCTGAATAGACACGTTATCTGTACACAATATGGCTTGAAGTGAGCTCCAAATGATGCGGCCCCCGAAAGCTGAACCTAAACCTCAAGGCAACTCCGCACAATGTCGTGCATTTCTTTTGTGTCTTTCGTTTTTCGCTTTCATTTTTGTGTGCCCTGCCGCCCCCCCAGACGAGCCATTGTGTTCACACAATCTCTGGGAAAAGTATTTCCCATTTATCCCAAGGAGTGCCAGCAACTTTTGGCCCCAAAGCTCCGCCTGCAATTATCAACTGCCAAATTCAGTACAGAGCTCAGGGCACAGAGCCCGCACTCACTTACTCGAATGCATATTAATCAACCGAAATAAATCTAAATTAGAGCTCTTGACACCAGCACACAACGCCCAATGCAATTCAATTGAAAATTTCATTTCAACAAGTGGAAATAAGTTGGTCCTGGCGGCCGCAACAATGCAATATTTTATTGCCCCAGCGCAGTCTACCTGTACAGTAAATACAACTGGGAATGCACACACTCCATTATGTGGCACATAAATTTGATTTGTTCGACAGGCCTACAAGTGGAGGTTTGTGTGTACACTAAGGAAAACATTTGTTTCAAAGCGTTTATAATTATTTTTTGCTGACAGATACTACATATGTAGTAGAACATGGCAGCTTAGTTAAAACTCTATAACACTTACACCACTAAAAAGGAAGTGAAGTAGATATAATCTTCGTAGATTATAATATTTTGATATTAAAACACCTACACTTGCTTGTTATGCTGCATTCGACAGGACTCACCGATCATTTATTTTGGTCTTTTTGCATTTTAAAGTAACAACGTAAAACATTGTATTATAAATTCTTTAGGACATTGCGATGAAGCACAATGCAAGGAGCATGAGAAGGACGCAGACCACCTGAACCCACTTAAAAATTGCCACTGTGAATTCGATCCGCGGAAAAGACAACCTCCCATGGACCAACCGGGCGTTTCGAACTTGGATCAAGGGCTCTGCAGCCAACGGCGCCAAGATCTCTTCGATTAGCTCGTCCTGGTCCTCAGACGAGTCCTCATCGGGCTCATTAAAGCATATGCCTGAGGGACGAGGCACTGCCCCCGGCTCGGCCAGAAAGTAGCTATCCTCTGGTCTGGTACTAGGTCGCTCGTCATAGAAGGGCATGACGTCCTCGTGCAGAATCAGTACAGTCTGGCACTGAGGGCACTCCGGAGATGGCTTATCGATCAGGAAGGGCCACAGGCAGGACCAGCAGAACATGTGACCGCAAAGAACGATCACACCACTGCGCACATATTCCTTGCAGTGCCAGCAAGTATATGGTATTTTATTGATTCGCGAAGCGAGAACACGGAGCTTCTCGGGTACGGCTTGCACCACGGTTTTTGCTGCTAGCTTGGGTTCCTCTGCCGGAATATTCTGGTCCCCTGCTGTTATTTTAAATAGATTTAATGTTAAGCTAAGCTATTTATTACTCACTGTTATCCTGGTCCATATTCATTCGTAGACCTCCTTGTATTTGACTCCGAATTTATCAAAAGTAAAAATGTAATGGTCGTAGTTATAACATTTTGAGCATATGACATTTATTGAAAGCATGCTTTTCTCCGAAAAG
Organism: Drosophila tsacasi; assembly: GCA_018904565.1. NCBI lineage: Eukaryota > Metazoa > Arthropoda > Insecta > Diptera > Drosophilidae > Drosophila > Drosophila tsacasi. The sequence goes on from JAEIHY010009781.1 coordinate 21,906, forward strand.
ACTCAGAATGTTACAAAATGGCAAATTTTGTTCTATTAATTTCCCGAAACCACAACTAAATTGTTTCCAGTGCCCGAGCAAGTAACTGTTTGCAAATTCTACAGCAAAGTTCAAGTTTTGCATTGCACTTTATTCCATTGGACGACACGCAGATCGACATAAATAATTCATGCTTGATAAATTAAACAATATACTAAGCAGCCATTTGTTATGCATAAAGTATGCGCCATGTGCGCCAGACTGTGGCCCACCCACACCGATGCATCAGCATACTCACACACACAGACAGCACACAGACTCTGGGCCAGAGACAAAATGGCGGAGGCTGTCGTTGCAACAAGCGACAATTGCAACGCCTGTAAAGCCCGAAAGAGCGGAAACGGAAACGTGCATAGTGCATGCTATTTGCACAAATGTGTGCAGGAACGGGGGAAGCTGTCTGGCCCTCAGCTGCCACCATTATCCATTGTGTCTGCGGGGGAGTTGTTGTTATGAAGAGCACTTATTTATAGCTACTTGCAAGTAGTTGTCTCGTCTTAAGTTCGAAGCCTCAGTATCTTGAATCTTTGACCAGAAAGATATTAGGTTTCGAGGTTAATAAAGTAATTCAAGTAAAGATAGGTGGGTTTTTTTTCATTTTTCTATATAGCACTGCCAAGAGTCTACAAATTTCCCCTTCCGAATCTAAAACCCCAACCAAAACCATTCATACACACAATGTCAGTCCCTCGGCTAAATGGGATTCCCAACTAACCTTGACAATTACTCATAATCACTGCTGGTTGCACTAACCTTTGCCCTGGGGGCGACTGCTGCTTGCCACAGTGCAAACACAACAGTAATTATGTAATGAATAAAAGCCACATTTACCGTTGCAGTTGGCAATGTCGAAAGGGCGGAGGGTTGTTTCTAAATGACGCTTGCCGTGTGCAGTGTATGTGGCTCTTTTCAAATGCCTAGGCGTCAGATACTATAATTGAAATGGAAATTACTGCAGCTGGCAAGCACTGTGGCGCTGCGATGCCACCACGTAACTGTGCTCCCAAGAGAGTTCCAGGGTTGCCAGCTATATAAAGCTTAGCTAAATAGACTAAATAATTGAAGGGATTACTGTAAAATGTAAATAAAATATTTTGGAAAGATCTAGAAGCCTTATGAAAGCATAATTCTAAAATGGCATACATTTTGATAGAAGTCTTGATCTCGCCAGAGAATAGCCAGGCCTGACAGCACTAGAGAGTAAGTCAGTCACCGTCATTACGTATACGTAATGATGTATACGTCGTGTGTTACATGGCGGCATAATTTAAGTTGGAATGTCTGGCAAAACACAGTAATATTTCGGAAAGGGCGAAAGGAAGCCAAGTAGCACTCGTGACGAGCAATTTACTTGCGCTTTGTTGTTCAGCGTCCGGAAGATTTTAATGATGCCACCAGGGGCAGTGAAAGAGGCAGTGGTGCCGGCATTTGGCATTCGCCGTTCGGCGTTTCCTAAAGCCAATGCAGATTTAAATTAATTACTGCTAAATATTTGCACTGGCTGCCGACGCCGACGCCGCCGCCGATCGTAGACACCGCTCAAATTGGCCAGAACCGATGGAAAAATAAGTAAAGTCTGAAAGTTGGTTGGTAATCGATACACGTAACTCTGGTCTCTGAGCTAGCGTCATAACGCCAGACGCCCTGGGAACAAGGCAAACAAAATTAATTTAATTTGCACACAGAGAAGACCTTCGGAGCGTGTCCGTGTGCGAGTGGCTGGGATTACGTAGCATGGAATTTAATGCAATTTAAAACGCATCAATTTGGCGTGAGGTTGCAGCGGACATTGTCATGTCCTGGCCAAAGGCACAGGACGAAGAATGGATTTTCTCCACACGCTCACGAATGCCATTTAAGCTGCCATAATAAAGCTGGATCCCAGGATGCATCTGCATCCGCTTCCTTCGATGTTCGTGCCGATGTCTCGACGTGGCCGTTTGTCGCATTAACTTCTGGCGCTTGGCTTTGCGTCTGCTCGGCTCTCCAACAGACACTTACGTATACACATTCTTACAGTCTCCACGGCACTTGCTTAATTAATGATAAATATTTCCCTGAGCCAAGTCAAGCCGCCAGGACCAGCACGCAATGTCCCCGCGGACCGACCTGTTACCGAATGCCCAGCATCGCCCCAACAAAAGCCGGATAATAATGCAATTTGGCTAACCCGATTTGCCGAAAGCGCGGCTGACCCAGGTTCATTAGTCCGCCAGAAACCTGGCACTTCGGTTTGGTCCTTGCCAGGTATTAACACTTTAAAATTCAGCAAAGCTGGCGACTTTAAAGCCTCTTACTCTGCACCAAATTGTCCTAGGAGTGTATTGTTTCAGCTGGGCAGGAAGCTCGGGGACTTTAGTATAGTTGCATGCAACAACTTTGACTTGGCCGGAGATTTCATAAATATTTCCGTATTTGTGCCAAGTTGCAGGACGGCTGTGCAGAAAATGCGAAGCTACTATCCGCCTTCTCTAGCTGTTTTCTTTTCCAGCTAAAGAAATAAACACAGACGAACTTCCGAAAGACAATTCCTTATCTTAGGAATAAGAAGTAGGGAACTCACAGGCTTCTAGTAAAATCTTGTGCTTGAAGTGATATATTTTAAATTTGTTGTAAGTCAAACCCTTTTTATTACACAACTCTTGTTGAGGTATTGTATAGTTTACCAAAAATAAATTTAAATCCAAAGGTCACGGTAGAAAACATTGATAAAGTTTTAGAAGCTATAAAAGCTTAAGTAATCTCTTCCTAGTTATGCTGCATCGGTCGGAGCTCACAGAAATGTAACACAATTAACGATGTAAAACGATGCATAAAAGATCCATTAGGCCATTAAGTTTAAGAAGTGAATAAGAATAATTAAAATGGCGCAGATCTCCTGAAGCCTCCTAATATATCTGGTACCAATCAGCATTGCGAGACGCGCAAACCGGTTTACATCCTCGAACTGGTCGACGATTGCAGCATCGTGGTCCACAACATCATCCTCATCGATCTCAGGAAAGCCAATGTATGAGGGACGAGGCACTGCCCCCGGCTCTGCCAGAACAGGGTCATCCCCGAGTCTGGCATTGAAGGGAAATATGTCCTCTTGCAGAATCAGTGGAGTTCGGCAATGCGGACACTCCGGATGTGTCTTATTGGCCAACAGGGGCCACAAGCAGGACCAGCAGAAAAGGTGACCGCAAAGTGTGATTACGCCTCCGCGGACATAGTCTTTGCAGCGATTGCAAGTAAATATCGCCAGGTCACGGGCAATTTTGCTGGAAACCTCATTGTGCACTGGCTCTGGCTCCGCAAGAGCACAGCTATCCCCTGGTCTGGCATTGAGTCCCTGACCTTGGATGGGCACGATGTCCTCGCGTAGAATCAGTGGAGTCTGGCACACCGGGCACTCCGAATATAGCTTATCGGCCAGATGGGGCAACAGGCAGGCCCAGCAGAAAAGATGCCCGCAATTAGTGATCACGCCTCCGCGGGCATAATCCTTACAGAGATTGCAAGTGTATACCGCCATGTTCAGAGTATTTTCTGGGGTCAAGCCGGGAACTGGTCGTTCCTCTGTTGTGGCTTGCTTGGAGGCTCCGTCGGAAACTGGAACAAAAGGAGCTTCGAGTGGAGGCTCCTCTGCCTCAAGTTGTCGCTCCTCTGTTGTTTCAAATGAATTTAATGTTTAGCTATCTATTTATTTATTTTTACCTACCGTTATTCCGGTCCATATTATTCTAGAAAATTTCTCTACTGACTCCAAATTTATCAAAGGTTTAAATGGAATGTTCGTAGTTACAACAACAAAGAGACTTGACAACAGTTAAATGAATACTAGATTGCTTTGAATAACAAAAGGATCATAAAAATGTTACCTTTCATATGTATTGCAATAAATTTAAGGCCCAAGGCATATGACAAGACTCTTTAAGTGATTGACACTTTCCGCTTAAGTGATTGATGATTGGGTTTGTACTCCCGGTGCACTTTAGTGACTGGGATTAAATTTAGCCCTTTAGTTGGCATAACGCCAGCGGCAATTAGACGAAAGCTGTTGCCACCCGTCCGTCCACGGCTCGTAAATTTCGACCCACACACACAAACTCCGGGGTCTTGACAGCCCCGAAAAACTGTGAGGGAAATCTGTGAGCGGGACTCGGAGGAAGCGGGGTCGCATTCGCCAGATGTGATGCATATGGCGGCATAATTTATGCGAACACTGAACCGAGGAGCGGTGCAGCTATGAGTGGAAACTTTGCGGTCCGGTACCGCTGCTGCATTTAAATTCTGACAATTGTTTGCGCTGTCCTGGCAGCACGTCTGCAGCATTGTTTAATCCCGATTTTTCGACATCCATGGAGGCTGGCAGCCGGTGCGTGCTTGTTAATTGACCCACATTTGTGATCGGAGTACATAATTAAAAGAAAATAAAGCGCCGGTTGGACAAAACAAACGCACAGACAGGCAATGATAATAATAATAAAAGTGAAGCTTCACAGCGGAATTACGCACTTACCCAATATAAAATAAAGGATGATTGTGCGCTGATGGAGATTCCAAATACCCTGTAGGGATTCTGGGTAAGCCTGCGAACAGAGAACTCTGTGTTTGAAATTATCCCGTGCTGAGGGGTAAAAGACTTGCGCTGCCACATTTTATTTGACAAGCAAGGGAAAATAATGCATATTAATTGCGACTTTTTCACATTTTACCAACTGCCGACATTTATCAGGCATTAATAATTACGTGTTAATACGTGAAATATGATTAAATTTTTATCAGTTTACATGAATCACTTTCGCACGTTTGCGTGCGAACAAGGCCGTTTTATTGGCTTCATTTGGCCGAGGGATCGTGGACCGGGGACCACAGCGAAACTGACATTGGCCCAATCGCAATTACAATCGCAATGCCTGTGGTTCTGCGTCATTTGGCATCCTATATCCCTGTCCATTTGCACTGCCCACTTCGTTGCGGGCGTAATACACTGCGTATACTGGCTGGCGACGTCGTCGGTGGCGTATACGCAATAAAAAGCGAAAAAGGAGTATAACCATGCCAAATCGGATGGGACAACCGTCTGCGCTGGCCATTAAATGCAACAATAAATTCGGCAGCTCAGTTCCCAGTCGCCCCAGTCCGTTGGCATGCCCGAAATTTAATTAGTTGGCATTTAACATTAAACATTTCCAGTGGCGCCGCGGCTGTCATTCCGCTTTGTTTTCGTTTTGCTTTTTATGTTATTTTTCAGTTAATTAAACGCACGCAAACATTTCGCCATTCTAAATTGTGCGCAATTAAATTTGGAATTACTTTCAACTGAGTATTCGGCGTTGCCTTTAGCTGGCAGCGACGCGGCAATAACTTAACTGGAAATTTTATTGTAAGCCCCTGCCTTGCCAACTGTCACTTTTGATGGGCAGCCATTGGAGCGTAATTAGGCTACAGGCCACCCCCTTAAGCCCGCACCTCGCCTCCTCCACTTGATGCGCCACGTTAACTTTAACTTTGTTTTGGGAAGCCTTTAAGTTGCTGTTTAACTTCGTTTTTGTCTGGCGCTGCAAATTGCACTGTCTGCCGGTTTCATTATGCAAAATGCAATAGTACACATGCCGATGTGAAGAGGCGGCTGCTTGTCTTCCTTATGAGTTTCCCATCTCCGACTTGTCCTGGGCGGATTCGGGGTTTTCTTTTTGGCTGAGCAGGTGCCAAGCATCCACAACACCTGAATCCGTTTGATCGCATTTCAATTACCCTACAAGAGGGAAGCATACACAAAGTGTGATGCCAATGAAGACAGGAAACGGTAATTGGAACTGGAAGAAACTACTAGTAAAATTATAGATATATATAATTAACTAATTAGTCTTATTTAAATACACAAGGTGTACAAGTTATAATGAATGTCTTTATAAATTTCGGTACTGTGCTAAATCTTTAGCTAACCGAGCTCAGGGTATGCACACTTTCACCACAGACACCTTTATATTTTTTGTATCACCTGCGAGGGAAGCACACAGACAGAATCTTTTTCCAGAGAACCTCCGAGGGCAAGGGGTTCGTGTCTGTCTGCGCCAAACGACGAAGGAGTATAATATTTATATTATTGCCACTGCGACGGCACATTGCAGCGACAGGGAATGTTTGCTGTGGCATGAAAAGCAAACTAAATGGGCCCTCCCACTCCCGCAGATAGTAGGATACTGTACTTCTTACTTTACATCATTTCGGCTTTTGTTGGCTTTCTCCGCGATACATAAATCTTGATCAGTACCATCACCAGGGCCGCTAACATCAGAATGGTGCAGATGATCGACATGACTATGGAAATCGGTTTGCCAACACTCCCAACGGCTGAGAACAGCAAATTCAAATCCGTGCACTGTTTCAGCTTGTCGTATGAGAGCTTCACCTCGAAAAAGTAACTAGTCACCCAGTTGCAGATTATCAAGATTACGAGCATTGTCGCAAGCTGAGAAGAGGCCACATTAAAGAGTGGTTCGAAATCAACGGCTAGAGCCACACCCACCACGTATCGCATTTCCTGGCGGGACCGATAGACGTTCGAATGGTACAGCCAGGTGCTCATGGCGTAAATCAGACAGATATAGGCAGAGCCCACGCAGACCACCTGATGGGCCACTTGCTCATAACTAAAGTGGAGCTGCACGATGTTCGCAAAGTAGGAGGCATTCAGCAAATTGAGCACCTGCGGGCGGGAGCGATGAAGGTGCATAGGTCAGAAGATGCTAGCCAGGTCCCACTTACTGCCGCAGCTAAGAGCAATAATGCAATGACTTCCTTTCGGGAGAGAGCCATAATGGAGCTATAACTGATAATTTTCAAACAATAAGCAAAAACTGACGCTGAATTCAGGGAAGCATCAAACGGATTCGAACAAATTATTAAAAGAATTAACTTTAAAACTAATTCTACAAGAAGAAAGCCTTTATTAAATATGTTTCCACATGTTACGTGCTCATGATAACTGAAAACAGTAAACATATATGTCTATATATGGTTGATTCTATCAGTTGATCGCACAAAGCTCACCAACAACGGTCTATGGACCCACAAGGCGTTGAGCGAGTCACAAAATCATATTTTACTTGATTCAGGCGAATGAAATATGCAACTATTTTAAATTAAAATTATTGAATTCTTTCGGAGCATAAAGTCGAATTCTGGGAAATCGTTCAAGATCATACCCACAGAGATCGTTGACGCCCGATCGCGTAGCAAATAAATGTCGATGTTGAGCTGTAAGATTATTAGTCTGCTTTCAAGAAGCATCGAGACTGTTTAATTTCCAATGGGGTCTCTTCAACTGTTGGTATTTGCTGCCCTTTCCATTTTGCTCCTTGTAGATTCGAAAGTTACATTGGTCAGCAACGCGGAGTGGGCTGCGTACAAGAGGCAGTTTAACAAGCACTACGCGCCGCAGCACGAATATATTCACCGATGGCGCTACAGTTCAGTTGTCGCAGCAGTTCGGAAGAACAACGTGGAGTACGCTCAGGGCAAGGTTGCCTTCTTCATGAAGGTCAACCAATTCTCCGATATCGATCGATGCGCACTCTTCGCCAATGCGCCCTCGATTCCAGAAGAATCGACCTTGGCACCCCAGTCGAAGCCAGCCAACTACAAATATTACCATGAGATACAAGGTGGCATCGACTGGCGTCAGTCTGGCTTCGTGTCGTCAGTTAAAAATCAGGGAGATTGCAACAGCTGCTGGGCCTTCTCCACCGCGGGAGTCTTGGAAGCACATTTGGCGAAGCAGACCGGCAAACGAGTGTCAATGTCCCCGAAGCACCTTCTGGACTGCGTTAAGGAAAACATCGGTTGCAATGGCGGCTGGGTGAGCCACGCCCTCAACTATACCAGGGATAATGGCATAAGCTCTTGGGAATCCTATTCTCCGTACAAACCCGAAAACGAAACCTGTGACTACAACCCGAGGACCACCCAGGGCTCACCAAGGGGATACGTCATTCTCGAACCCGATGAAAAGAAGATGGCTGAAGTGGTCTACAACATTGGCCCTGTCACGGTATCCATTGACCATCTTTTCCCCGAATTCTACGAGTATTCCATGGGTATCTTAAATATACCGGAATGCAGACATGAGAGGTATTACCTCAAACACTCCATGCTTGTGGTGGGCTTCGGAACAGATCCGGAGGGACGTGACTA
>JAEIHY010009784.1:0-23194 GCA_018904565.1 Drosophila tsacasi
CCACAACCAAACTTGGAATCACCCACTTGGTTGTTCGGCGGCGGTGAGGGATTCCGACGTTTCTCCTCCATGGCCTGAGCTCCATTCTCCTTCGAATAATCTCGCTTGCAGCTTTTGGCAGTCATCACAGAGATTGGTTGCGTGGCCCCCGGAAAGTTGTATCCATGGAGAGTGATCCTGGCCTTCTCGGCATCCGCGGGCTGCACGAACCGCACAAAAGCTGATTTCGGCTTCGGGGTAATCCGGTTATATTTGTCGCGCAGGATCTTCACCGACCAGATCGTGCCATAGACTTCGAAAAGTTTTTCCAGCTCCTGCTCGTTTACGCTCTCCGGCAGATACCTCACAAAAAGATTGCATTTTGCAATTTCACTGCCCCGAGGAAGGGCAAATGCCACCTTGAGACGCTTGTCGCGCAGATGGAGTCCGTTTATGAGGACTTGGGCCGTATTGGCATGACGTGGGTTAACAAAATCGACAAAACCATAGCCACAACTGATGCCCAAAGTATCTCTAATTATCTTCGAACTACGAATACTTCCAAATGTGCAGAACAAGTTGAATAGCTCCTGCTCCGTAACATCGTTGGGAAGATAATTGATAATGAGGTTCGTCGGATAAGCCTTGTGCAGGATTGCGTCCAGTGCATCTGCTTGGGGGTTCTGCATGTTTTTGCTTTCGGGAAACGACAAAAATTGGTTAAAATACAAAAATTTGCAGAAGCATACGCACGAGGTTTGACGGAAGCGAAAAAAGAAAGAAAACTTTTCGCTAGAGATGGTATTTCCTTTTGACGCTTGGGACGTCTGGCAACTCTGGCAAATAATCGGTGCAAAAATATCGGTATAAAGAGGTAACAAAATTGATAAAACTACACTTTAGCAAGTGGGTTAGCATAAAGTTAATATACCTAAATAACAAGTGATACCCAAATTCAAAATATTGCCAGGAGCAAGAAAAGATAGAAAACTACGTCTAAGAATAATCTCAATTCCATCGAATCATGACCTCATATTCATGAGCTAATTAATTACATAAATTTAAACATCATAACATCAGTTAGCAAAAGCGATTTGTTTAACAACTCTATCCCCGAGGCAGACAAATAAATAATGCATGTGTGAAAATGGTTAACTACCTTTTGGCTAACTACTTTCGTAGAGAGAGACCTGGATGGCAATTTGAATTGGGTATCGATTCTCGTAAATATTGCCATTTTGGCCAGCGGATATCTCTGGCTAACTGGAACTGGATTTGGGCCAATAAAACCAGGGCTTGTACATATGTAAATCTTGAGCAGTTTTATTCAGAAAATGCCCGCTTAGAGTTTCGTGTATCTCATGGATTGCTTCTAGTGGCAATTGCCAGCTAGTCTCATATATTTTTATGGATCGGCAAGGGTCAAAGAAATAAATTAGAAAAAAATTGATTTAATATATTTAAAATCTAATTGAGATTATGTTGAGAATATGAAAATGGATGGTGAAATACCATAAGTGGAAACACCGCATATGTTAAGTTCATGAAGTGAAAACGTTTAATTATTGCAAAAGTCGTATATATATATACATATGAGAAGAAAACGATAAATGTTTCGAAACGTATGTAGTTTCTGTCTTCCTCTTGCTTTTAACTTCCGATTTTGAGTTTGGCGTCCCTCAACAAAATGCACACAAACTACTTATTTATAGACCAAAGTAACCTTTAACCCATATACACTTTAATGCAATACAAAATCAAATAAAAAATCCGCTCTTGACAGCTTCTATTTTCAGTATCAACTTCAAATTGAATTCCGTGAGATCCCCTTGGACATCTTTATTCCATCGTCGTGGACGTGACTGGGCCGGCTCTTTTCCACTTTTCCCCGATGTCCAATGTCCAATGTTCCATGTCCATCGTCGAGTCAATCAAACAAAAAGTTGGCTCTCTCGCTGCATTTCCATAAGTTAACTACCGTTCTGGCACTCCGAAACACATGTCACGCACTTCTCGAACAACTGGGAAAAGCTGGAAAAGCCCACGCCGCGGCAATTTCAACTGCACTTCACAGCTGGCCCAGAGGAGACCCGGGTATCTGGAATATATATGTATAAATAATATATATATACATAGTAAGTAAGCCCACGCTGTCCCGCAAGGCGGAGAGACAAGAAAAGTCGCCAGGCCATTCTGTAAGTGGAGCGAACAAAATAATCAAAATGGGAATAAAATCAAAACATTGCTGTGGCCAACTGGCAATTTGCATGCGAAGAACGAGCAGTGGCCTGCGATATAGGGAAGAGCTGATGTTTTGGCTTTAAAAATATTGTCACTTTTAATTTACATACATATGAATAATTCATTATCTTCAATTGTAATTAAGTGATGTTCTTTTTTATGATTGATGTAATTTTTTCATACATTTTTCCACGTGTTTATGCCTCTTCTTTCTTATACTGAGTTAAGTTGGCTGCGCTTCATCGAAATCTTATTGTTTTATCGACGCAAACTATCCATTATTATATTATTATATTATATATTATAAATTAATGTATACACTTAATACAAAACATTACATATGCAAATATACTTCAAACATATATAAAATTATTCAAAGTAACAATATATTTTTAAGATCATGTTATTCAAACATTAATTACATTATTATTAAACTCTAAGCTTCAAAAAAGCCACCATCTCATCTCAAACTTGCTGGCTACTTGAAGACATCGCCGGAGGCGCCTCTTTTGCAGCTGCCTGGCGGTAGCTGGGAGCCAAGAGCTTTGGACTTGAAGAGGAGTTGAGTAGGAGAAGTGTGTGTTTGAAGACACTTGTTGGCTGCCCGCCAGCTGAAGAAGATGATGATGATGATGATTGCGAATATTGCGGCGATGATGACTGATGCGCGACCGACGACAGCATAACAAATGAACATTTAGACGAAGTTTGCAAGCAAAATGCCAGCGGCCTCCGCATCTTTCTTTATAACCAAACCCACTCGGATTTGGAGTGGAAAGAGTTACCGACTAGAGAGTGGCAGGCAAGGCAGCTTTAATCAAGCGTCAAGTGATGGGGCTTAATAGGGAGACGAAAATTAGGTACCAAAAGGTACTGGATTATGGGTCAAAGAGTACCTAGAACTGCTAGAAATATTAAAAAAATCTAATAATTTGGTTGATACATTATCTTCAATATTTTTTAAGACATCTGTGGATTTCTATAACGAATTAAATGCTAATAGAATTGGTGGGCTGTACTGTTTTAAATGTGTTTGTAAAATATAAAAAGTTTTAGATATTAAATTTAAAAAATATTTGATTAAACGTATTTTTAATGCATTTTAAAAAGGTTAATTTTTTTAACAACACGATTTGGCTTATTTGCGAGATAAAACATTGCAGGAATGAACACCGTGTACCCGCACACCTCAAAATCTTCCCCATCCCTGGCACAGAGTGTGTACAAAAAATTTAGCGTCGTCTGACTTGAGTGACTTTGGTTAACTGGCCGTCATCGTCGCCAGTCAAGGATGTCGTCGTGTTCATCACACAGGAGCAGGAGCGGCAATAACTGCGATTGCAACGACTCTTCCTGCCTCCTGTAACTCCGCCTTGCCCAAAACCAACTCCAACTCCAACTCCAATTGCCTTTGTTAAACGTTTGCCTGTCAGGCTCAGATTGGAGTTTTTTTTGTTGTTGTTGTAGCTTTTTTCAATTCAGAACGCCAGCTGGCAACCCTGGCCTGTGCCAAGCGATGAGTTGTTAAAAAGTTAAAATGGATTTTACGCAAAGTTTTTAATTTGCTGCTGTTATCCCACAAATCGTTCTATTCTCTCTTTTGTGCGTGTAATTATAATCTTTAATTTCTTGCTAGGGAAACTTCTTAATGATGCCCGAGTCATTTTGTTTTACTGTGATCGCACTTGTTATATAAAAAAAATATAAAAAATCGTTGTTACCCGCTGAAGCTAGAATTTGAAAGAAAATAAGAAAGAAAATATAACACTTTTCTTAAGTGTTATTCTAAGTTTTCTTTCTTTAAATAGATAAAAATAGGAAAATTTACCATTTAATATTAGTGAGATCGCTGTAATATTCAAAAAGTTATCAATTGTCAATAGCAGCTGTACTTGAAATTTGAATGGAAGTTCATTAAAAACTTAACTCTCTTTCAAAATCTTTACACTCCTTCTTGTCTCTATTATACAACACAGATTGTTATGGTAACTTTACCTCGTTCTCCAGTTTTTGCATTCAATTTTATCAACTGCCGAATTTTTGCATTAAAACTTACACAATACCTTTAAGGGAGACCAGAGCCCACGCAACGCAGCTTTTGAGCCAAGTCACCAGAGCGACGTCTAGACATTGGTAAACAAAGGACAAAAGCCATGCTTTTCGCTACCACTATTGATAAAGAACAAAAGATCCAAAAAAAAGGAAAACCAAAAAAACGAAAAAGGTCAGTGGAAGCTTTAGAGAATATTTGCGTTGCAGTTTTTGCTTACAAGATAGTTTCAGCGTAATTTTTGGCTTAGTTATAAGCGAAAATAATTTTTAATGTGATTAAAAATAATGAATATGGCATGTAGAATTTTAAAATATTCTATTTAGAGTTGAATAAAATTTCTAAAATAAAAGTTCTTTATTTTGTAAGACGTTTTAGAACAGAAAATTCTCTTAAACCATTTCCCCATTGAAAAATAACCAATTGATCTCCCTCTTTTTCAGTTAGTCATTCAATCTACTAACATTTCAGCCTGTCTTTCACTTGGGATGCTTAAGTATTCAGCGAGCAATTTGCAATTTATATTTGGTTAGCCAAGTTGTCAGGCGAAGCGGTTGCAACGTGAGACAATTGCAACAAGCGGCAGGCAGCAGAAGGCAGGAGGCAGGCAGCAGGCTTCCTGCGATGCACAAATTAGTTAAATTACACAGGCGCTTTGATTAGAAAAAGTGGCTTTGGCTGTTGCATCTACTTTGTGGCATCTTGGGCATGCACTAGCTCTTTCCATCTCTTTTTGTCCCGCCTGTATTTTCTTTGGCAGCTTTTGGCCGCTAACGAAGCTCAATTCGAGCGCCAAATTGAAATTGATTGTGACATTTGATCATGCGTTTGCCAGGCCTCTTCGAGAAAAAGAGAAGGCAATAAAGGGAAGCGAAAGCGACAGCAGGAAATCCAGGCAGGGAAGAGAGACAGCAAATCCTGTTAAGAAAAAGAGACAGACCGAGCTAGTTGTCTTTGGAATTTGTGCGGAAAATTGCTGGAAACGTTAGGTAGGCGCACACGCAGGTGTGTCTCGGTTTTCCCTCCACTTTTTGTTTCTGTTTCTTTTTTTGCTGGCTGAGACTTTTCTCCAGACCTGATACGCATTGGATTAATTGGACGGATGTGCATTGGGTTGATGAGTTGAGCTGAGAGACAACTGGGGAAGAACTAAAGGAAGACCGAAGAACTGGAGAAAGACCTGGAGAAGGCTCACCTGCCAGCTGGTGGGTCTTTCTGTCAGAGATTAACTTGAGTTTTTATTTTAAGTCAACGGAGAGAAAAACGGTGAAAAAAGATGAAATTGCTTTTCCTATAAAGAAAAGAAATGGAATATGGTAATACAAGACAGATGGGTCTATAAACTTGGCTTAAAAGAAAGAAAAGCCGTTTGTGATTATTTATAAAGGTTAATAAAGGTGTAACGTTGATTAGAATAATTTTTTAAGATAGATTAGACATATTTGTTGAAGGTATGTAATTATTTTAAGAAAAACAGTCAAAAAGTAAACAAAAATCACTATGAATTGTGTAAAATCGATCTTTTATATTTTTGTATATATTTTTCTTAAGTTCTTTAGTTATTTTCATAACAACCCTAGTTTTAAGACATCCTAAAGCCACTACTAACACTATTTTCCTCAACTACTTACTTTCTTCTTTTCCTCAAGAACTATAAATAAGTAAAAAACGAGAAAAGTTAACTCTCTGTGTCTAAGCTCATCCCTTTGGAAAACGTTCAACTCGGAAAACTCAACGCTTGGTGGCGAGGAAAATCCCCACATGAATAATTACGGTGCACGCACAGTTCATTTAATTTCACTTGAAGGCGCATGAATGGTGGATGGTGGCATAAAACCCTTTCAGTATGAAAATATTTAATGAAGAAATTTATAAGAAACTTTTGCAGAAAACGGCAGCAGACTGTGCCTGGAAGGCGCTAAAAAATTATGAACATTAAATGCAAATTAAGCTAATCAATTAGGTCGGAATTGAGGCTTAAAATTAGACACGCTTTTGCAAACTACAGAGAGAGAGAGAAAAATTGGAATGTTTTTCTTACGATTTTATTTTATAAGCAATAAATATAAATAATATAAAATAATTGAGAATAAAAGAAAATAATTAAAATCAGACAAAGTTTAAGTTTTTATTAATTTTGTAGATACATTTATGGATGCATTTATTTATTATGAATTAATCCTAATATTTATGGATGATATATTATTATTATTATTATTATCAATTAAAATTTGAGTATAATATTTTGATTTATTGATTTTTTGTATACATTTTAACAATTTTTATTACAAATTAATTAAATTTTTATGTTACCAAATATTTGTACTAAATCCTAATATTATAAAACATTTTCAAAAATTTTCCCAGTGCTTTCAAGTTGAAAATAGCCGCTAGTAGCGACTTCTGGCGCATTTGCTGCCTGCTAACCCAATTAGCCAAAGGAAGGACTGACTTCCTCTATTCCCTTCACTCCCTGACTCCCCTATCTCTCTGAAGACTCCCAGAGGCACCCAACTCCTCTCTATAAATGACCGACATTTAAATGGTGATCAATTGGGGAGTCCTACAGGCACCTTACCCTCCCGAAAACCCTTTGAATTCCTTCCCTAGTATCTGTTGCCATTGCATAGCTGAGTTAATGATTGGAAATTAATTTGTCAGCACCAGGGAGGAGGTAGGAGGCGGGCAGCAGAAGGGAGTGCGTGTAGGGGATTGTTCCTAGGGGATTACGCAATTGCGTAGACAAATTGCCGGCAATTAGCAGGGAGTCGGCGGAGGCACCCAAAGACGACGACGACAAAGGAATTGTCCCGAACGATTTTCATAGTTCAGTTCAGGTATAGGAGCTGATGGGGTGAGCTCCACTTAACGGACAATGGCCATCGATCTGGGGAGTCGTTGTATCGATACGACTTGAGTACTAGATTAATTGTCAGATGAGAATTTCTACAGGGAACAATGGGTAATGAATGAAGTAATGGATGAAGTAACATAGTTATCACCATGAGAGATCATTAGTTTTATTGGAGTATGTAAGTAGTTTGTTGTAGTTTCTGTGGGATTTATTGGAGTAGTTTTGTGGTAGGTTTTATTTGTTTACATTAGAAAGATAAAGGTAGATTATGGGAGTTTCAGTAGGGGTATTTCTTAGGTTTTATTTTACTCGTTTTTCGTTTAAGAACCTTCGAAAATTGTGATATATTATTGTAGATGTTTAATTAAATTTTATAATCACCAAAAATAATTTTAAAAATATTTTCTACGAATAAGTAAATACTATCTAAGTTAATTAAATAAAAACTATAATACAAATATAATTTTCTTAACAAAATATTAATTAGAACATACATTTCCTATCAATTTCTGAGAAAAATCTTACAAAAATTTCCTAGAAAACCACTCCCATGCCAAACTACATTAATTTTTCCTCCTCTTAGAAGTAAACCCTTCCTTGAAACCCCCTTCCTTGAAAAACCCCCTGAAAAATACAATTTTAATGTTCCCTGTAAACGAACCAAGAAAATTCCCAGCCAGAAAAACAATAAAAAGGCGTCACTTGCTGGCAAATGCCTGAATGGGCCTAATCAAATTAAGTACTAATCCTTGAGAGAAAACCGCCAACAATTTAAAATGATTGTTAAGTAAATTTCCCAAAACAATTACCGCTGGTCTAGTGCACAAGCCACGCTCGGAGAAAATCTGTGGCCAGGCGCAGGCGCGGGTGCCTGGAGAGCAGTCTCAAAATTCTAGCATGCGATAAATTTGTCACAGGACCAAAGGACTCTTTCGGGACGCTTTGCATATGTGTAAATTTGTTAGCCAGATGGCCATTGAACAAGACAAGGCAACAATAATGAGTTGGCTGTTTTTGGACAGGTGAGTGGGGGCGGTAGATGTGGGTAGGAGGAAAGGAAAGCAACTTTTTGAAGTAACCGAAGGAAGGATAATCCACTTAGGAGTGCCTTTCGCTAGTGTGCAATGTCCTAGCGACAATGATGAAGTTTAGACAGAGGAAATAATTATTTAAAAGGGGTAAATAATTAAAGGAATAGAATTTAAGATAATTTATAATTTATGCGGTTTACCTACTATATTTAAGTTACTCATGTTTTAAAATGTACATTTGTAAATTAACCAACAAAATTCTTAACAAATAATATGGCAGATGGCAGAAAATATATCGCTACTCCATATATATTTGACATGCAAAATATCGTTATTTGGTTGTATGTATCGGAAAAATGTAATTGGAAAATGAGACCAATAAATAAAATTTGATATTAGTTGTGAAATATTTCATTTTAAGGGTCTATGTGCTTAAAAACTACTTTTAAAATATTTAAAAAATAAATTTTCAAGTTGTTTATTAAGTTTCTTTCCGTGCATTCTTGAAACATTGTGCAGAAATTGTTTTATTACCCCAAAGCGAAGCCGTTGAGTATGTGTTGACTGAAAACAAAGGTGCGCACAATAAATTACATTGTTACACGGAAACTTACGAGCAGGACATGGACACGGACACACGTGAGTATGGTGAAAGGTAGAAACAGAGGGAGAAAGAGCTAGCAGTCCTGGCAGGAAGTCAGCAACAAGCGTCGCGTTAATGAAAAGGATTTCTCTGGCATCTGCAGACATGTTAGTTCCCTCTCTCACTCCCTGGGTTATTTAATATTTAAACTCCGGCCAGACGGACGATGATAGCATAGGATACGATAGTCCTGTCTTTGATGTCCTCGACCCATTAGTTGAGGTCTCAACTTTTGCATAAATAAACGCCTCAGTTCATTAGTGAGTCTCGCCTTTACCGATTCTCAATTGCGAAAAGGGTTTCGCTTTGCGGGGGGATTCCCATTCTGTGGCTTTCCCTTCAGCCATCGGTTGTGTTTTTGGTTGATGTGGTTGGCTTTTTAGGGGCTCAAAATGCGTGAAAGTGTCATAAGCTACCGGCTCCCAAAAGGAAAGACTTTATGACAGGGACCAGACCGCAGATACATCTGGGAATAGTTCAGATTCTTGTTGTTTTGACGGTTTCTGTTTAAAGTTTAATGATTTTTTAATCGATTTTGGAATAGAGAACTTGGATAGCTTACCAGGAAGTGTTTAAATTTATAAATAACGAGTAAGTAAAATCTAAAAGGGTCACAAGATGTATTTTTCTTTAATATATTTCTCCCTAGAACCCATTCTAGTACCCTTGGAACCCCTTCAACTGTCAGAGAAAAATCACTTTAAACTCAAAAGTCATTTAAATTCATAGGCAAAATTCTACCTAGGCCTCCCTCCTGGTTTTCTCCCATTGCTTACTCGTAAATACCTCAATCCCGATTGAGTTCTCCCTTGGCAACTTACTAATGGGCTCCGTGGTCAGTTCCATGCAACGGCCCCAATCTCTGGAGGGCATGGAGACTACACAGGCGCTCTTCGTCCGCGAGTTGATTGCCCACAACAAGGTGGTGATCTTCAGCAAGACCTATTGTCCCTACTCCAGCATGGCAAAGGAGCAGTTTCGCAAGCTGGACATTAAGCCCTTTGTGGTGGAGCTGGACGTGCGAGATGACGGCAGCGAGATCCAGGCAGTCCTGGGCAGGATGACGGGGGCCAAGACAGTGCCCAGATGCTTCATCGACGGCAAGTTCGTGGGCGGTGGTACCGATGTGAAGCGACTCTACGAGCAGGGCATTCTGCAGAAGTATTTCAAGTGATTTTATTCGATTATTCATTTTTCTGGCAAAAATAAAAAAAGAAGTTTGCTGTCCACAAAAAACTTATATTTAAAATTATTCAAGAAAAACTTAAAATTTTAAAAAAATATTCATAATCTTAACAAATGTTACGTTTTCCTCGTGTAACGACAAGGATAATGCCAGGCGGATATAACGACTGCCTTTTATCCGCTCAATATGACGCTTAAGTTGTTCCTGAAAGGGATTCCAGTTATCTGTGGGAGGGCGGAGAAAACAATTAAGGAGCAACGAATCCAGCTGCCTTTTCACCTGCACAGTCTGTGCACCAGCTCTCTGCCTTTCTCATTGTTATCCTGCTTTCCTTTTCCCCTCTCCAGGCCATCCATTTGCATATGGAAAAACTGAAAGGCAGGCATTCTCATCGTCGTCGTTCCGAGAGGTCAAGGCTCTCAGCATTAAACTTGCAGGAGGCCATCGAACAATTCACAAAGGGCTCACAGCACCCACTCATATCCGATATTTTATCCTATTGAGGGGGTAATATATATCAGCAGGTATCAATATCAATATAGCCAGGGAAATTCCAACCTTAAATTGATTGAAACTTAAACACAGCCCCAAATTACTTTCAATTTGCTGAGCAAATTGTTTTCTTCGCTGTTTTTTGTGTTTTTTTTTGTTTTTGCTCAAATTGACTTTAACAATGTCGAATTTGAGTTAACTGTCACACGCGAGAATTGTTTTGGAAAATACCTGAGCAGGTGCACAGGTAAACGAATGAAAAATACCACGTCACACGTGTCGTATGCGTAATTTGGCTCATCGATTGCTTGTTTTTTTTTTGAGTACTTTTTGGGCTTAAATTTCGCGTAGGCAGCTGGGAAAAGGGATTGATTATGGAAATTGTTGAGTAATCAGATCTTAACCAAGTTAGTTTGTATTTTGATTTTATTTCAAACACAAATGACTTTATTTATGTTTTTTAATAAGAAATCATCACTTTTTCTTCTGAGTTTAATTTTTGCAATGATTTCAGTTGAGAATGATTCCTGGGAATGAGTTCATTCTCACTCTTAGAAATCATAAACTTTATTTCCGAGTTAAAGGGCAAACACTAACCTTCACAGGGAATGGAACGTCCTGGACAATGTTGCTTTAATATAAATGTTTACTCTTACTCAAATGGCAAAAGGTTCGGTTAGTTAGGATTAAACAAAAAGATACTTAAAAGAGAAACAAATATGAAACTGTCTTTGAGCCTACTCAAAAAGAACTCTCTTGTTCGCTACTGAGCGGAAACTCACGGCTGCTGTTGCAGGCAAAGCATAAGAGAGAGAGAGAGAAAGAGAGATTAAGGCGAGAGACAAATGGCCTTAAAAGAGCGAAAATTGGTTTCAAGAGATAGAACAATAAAACATTTATCTGTCAAATTGGACGGGGTTTTTAATTCCTATTTTGAGTACGCGGGTAACCTTTTATATATCAAGTATCAGAAAATCCCAAAAAGGTTTCGAAAAATTCCCAAAACTAGAGTATTCCAGTCTTCGGCTATGCCAAATCCTTAACACATTTCTACACCCTTTTTTATTGTGTCTGACTTATCAAGCATGGAAACTAGTTATGGCTGCCAGCACACAGCATTTACAACTGCAATGGAATGGAAATTTTTCTTTTACGAGCCCCCCAACGCTGGGCTGTAATTTTTCGCCCTATTCTTTTTTATTTGTTAAAGCGAAAAAAAGTATGTGTTGCAGTCGCATATAACTTTGTTTTAATTTGTTGGTAGGATGAATGCGATTGCCACCGGACAAAGGGAGGCATCCGCTGACTAACTCAATAAAAAATGCATTTGGCATTTTGATTGCGATACTAACCAGTGTGTGAGTGTCGGGCAACATTGTCTCCCTTTGCCTTGGCTTTAATCTCATTTGGGCCAGACATTTTTTTAATGGCCAGCGACGCCACTCAATCTATCCATTTAGCAGCGTGTCAAGTTCCATAAAGCGCTAAAAATTCTTTCGAATTTATTACAATTTTCCCCTCCATCTCTGACCAGCGAAGAGTTGTGTGCGGCTTTGAATAGTTTTCCCTGGCTGCACCCAGACTCTGCCAGACTCCTTCATCCATATATCATATAGTTTTCCCCGGAAAACTCCGCCTGTGTGTGTGTGCATGTGCAGCAGCGACTCCTACTTCGCCTTTGATGGACGATTTATTAAGCGTTTTATTATTAGTTTTCTCGTTCGGTGGCTTTTGTGGCATTTTTGATTACAAAATTCCATCGGGGGGCATCCAAGACTTGCTTGTAATTACCGAAAAAAGACCCAAAAAATGTATGTGCGGTTATCCCATTATTGGAGATTCTTTTGGCGGCTGAACAGAGATAGATGGGAGTTTAGAATGTTTTTAGCCTAGCTTTTAAGATTAATTTTGTAGAGCTAAAGGGTGTGTAATGTTGGAGTTAAGACTCTGATTATTACTTTAAAAAATATATTGAAATAAAGTTTGTAAGGCACTGATATTTTACAGAAGTTGTCCTATTGATTGATTGATTATTTTCTTTATAGACTTTTAACAAACAAAATGTTCACTATGTTTTGAATTGTTTTATTAGGAATATTTTAAATGAGCTTATAATTATTTATAGGCTTTAAATTATCAACAATTTTCTGAATTTGTTGAATAGTTTCTCAGATACAATTATATGATTATACATATATATATGACTTTTACAATATAATAAATTGTTTCTGGCACATCAGTCTCGAATTACCAGTCTCCCCCTTGGATTTTCTATAGCTTTCAGCGTCGGAGGGTGAACGTGTTAAAATTTCTCAAAACGACACTCGCACGTAACATGTCATGCCAACATATAATTATATTATTGCTGTTATTTCTTTGTTTTTACACATGCCAACCCATAACATCCCACACTCTGGTGACTTTGAGCCAGGTCCAGGTCTCAGTTTTTGGCCATGGCCATGCAACTGAGATCTTTGAGCGTTGATAAACTTTGTTGGCGAAAAGGGGAATGATTTTACACAGGAAATTATATTTATATTTATTATTTAAGATTTTAAATAAAATATATTTTTGTAATATTTATTAACCTATATTTTTATACTATTAACTACTTTAGAAATACATTTAACTCAGGTAGTTGTGTATTATAAATATTCTCCCTACTTTTCTGCAGTATACTGCAACAGAAAAAAAAGCAACAATGGGTAAGGCAACGCACGTGTTAACAAGGATGCGATAAAGAACAAAAAAAAAAAATAAAAATAGGAGTAGTGGAAGTGAGGAAATAAACGCTAGAATGACAGGAAATATGTGTGCGTGACATTGTTACTTGGTCCTGCCAACCGGAACTGAAAGTGCGCGGGTTGGGCGTCCATTGTTGGGAAAGCACGAAAGCAACAGGATATGTGTATATATAATTATATAGAATATGCCAGCCAGTTAAGGAATGCCTGACAGAATTGATACAACAATAAGTAAATTTAAAAACAAAGTAAAATCAAATGCAATAAGCTGCGTTAACTTCAATTGATTTAAATATTTTTCATGCATCAGTTTATTTTCTCTTTATTTTAATGATTTTTTCCAAAAGAATGATATGATATATACTTTACAAAAGATGCACAACTTTTTTTTAGCATTTCTGTTTAATGTTTTTCTGTTTCTTACCATTTTGTTTCCAATATTAAATTTAAAAAACTTAAAACATTCAAAGGATCAGATACTATTTTTAAGGCATACTTTTTGGCCCTTTTGAAATGAATTTTAATCATTAAATTGTTTTATTTTGTATTCTGTATTATTTTATCAGCTATATTTAATCCACCGCCTGGCCATAAATTTTGTATCAAATGATAAAGTTGCAGTTGCCAAAGTTTGTCACCAACTTTGCCAGTTTTTGGAATTCCCCGTGGAATCATCGCCCATAGCCTCTCCCACTCACGTCCTGTTTTGGGTAATTCGATACCTTGCGATAGCGTTTTAGCTAAAACTTCGCAACTTTTGGGAGCCATTAATCAATTAATTAAGTATTTTATGAATATTTTAAGGCGCCATCACAATCGTTTGGGAAATGGAAATGGACCTTTTCTCGCTAGGAAAAAGGAGTTTACCGCATGAATATTTTAAGGAAGTGTTTCCGACACACACACAAAGCACAAGGATTTTTGCCGGCATAATCGAGCCGAGACGAGATAATAAGTTGAGGCCGCGAAGAAAGGGATAATGAGTTTGCTTCCAGGGAGTCGACTTGATGAAGAGCCCAAACAGTGAAGCTAACTTTCCCAAGGAATAAGCAATAAGGAGGGCTGCAAAAAAACTTTCCGACTAATTAATTAAATGTGCGCTTTAAAAATGTTTGCCGGCAAAGAGAGTTGAAGCAGGGAAAAATTCCCCGGGAAAATGGCGGTAAAAGAGTGCACGGCAAATGTTTAAGTTATTTCAAAATGTTTTCTCAAAAAATTATGCAGGTGGCACAAGTAAAAAAAAAGTTCCCGCTGTATTGACATTTCTTCGTTTTTTGTTTTTGGCGGTTTTTTTGTTGTTCCTTTTTATATCATGATAAGGAAAAGTTTTTAATGAGTTTGCCAAATGCCTTGGAACAAACTCGACTCGAGATGATTTGTGTTTGGCAGTGGAAAGTTTTACCTTTGTTATGGATTAATTTATTAGAATTTTGCTGGTTAAAAAACATTAAAATGTACCTTGTTTTAGATAATGATAAGCAGGAAATGCTAGAGGAACTAAGGTTAATATATACATTCTTTTGGCACTTAAAAATAACACATTTCATAAAAATATACATAAACATTGACGAATGTCTATATGGGATTTTAAATATATTTTTTTAAAAGAAATTTGTATCATTTCACTTAAAAAATTAAAGCAAATCCTATAAAAGAAGGCCTTGGCTTGTCTTGTAACTTGCTCTCCTGTTTCATAGCGAGTCCTGTTCTGTGGCAAACATCCTTGAAGCGATTCAAGTGTCTGACGCAGGTCTCTTACCTCAATTTCCACAGCTTACTCCTACATATTACTATGTACAATCGCTCATTTGTCAACATCCTTCACAATAGCTGTCAATGGCAAGCGTAACTCGGATGGGGGATGCTCCAGAAATGTATGGGAAGCCCCCCTAAGGAATCCATGTGTGCACACATTAATGCTCAATTTCATTTCGATTTGATTGTACAGGATTGTATACTCCATATACTCTATATGTGTAGGTATGTACCTAAGTCTGGGCATGCCGGAGAAGAGTAAACGCAGCAGCAGCAACAGCAGGAGCCTCCTGTGGAGCACGTTAAATGCCCGTTCCTGGCCACCGCCTTTAACCGAAGGACCTCATGTGGGTTTTGTCAAATTAGCGCATCGTTTGTTGTGTATTCCTTAGGGGTTTGCACTGGCGGTGCCAAGGCAAAAACTTGTTAATTTTAAGTCGTAATGCCTGGGCCTGGGCCAGACCTTGGCTGGTTGGCTGGCCATTTCCTTGCCGGTTTGCCACTTGGCTTCAAGTGGTTCGCAGTGGGGTTCATGCTGATTCATTCCAAAAGATGGGTATGCAAATTAAATAATTGCAGTGAGAGAAATGGGGTATTCTACAGTGTGGGAAAAGTATATATTAATCAGAATTAATCACAAAGAAATTTTCTTAGAAAATACTTTTATTTTGTATTTTCTTTATAATTTCTTACATTTTTACCTAAAAGTTAGCCTAAACTCACTCAGGTAGTGCATCAAAAAATAAGCTATTTCTCTTTCGCTCTTGCTTATACATGGCTGGCAAAGTACTAAAGGAAGAACGTGATAGATCGAGAGATTTAATAAAATTCTATTTTATTCAAAATGCTGATTGTTTTTACTAACGACCAAAAATCGCAGTCCTTGAACTAGAACCACGAACATCGAACTTCAATTACCATTGCCCAGAGATGGAATGGTGAACATTTTTGTTACCATCTGCCATCTTGTATCTAGTATATACCCTCCCAACACCCTACATCCTACATCCTCCAACCTACACCCTGCGTCCCCCTCCTATAGCTAAACCCCCGAACAAACACCGATGGCATCCAATGGACAAGCCGTTACAATTCATCAAACAAGCGAATGGATATTACTTCATCGAGTGCTATATTAAATACTTGAACCGAGCGAACGGACAACGAACAAAATTGTCAACGGAACAGCAATCGAAACGACCTCAAAAACGGGGGACCCCCTGGGGGGAGAGCATGGCTTTGCTGCGAGCTTGAAACAAAAGTAAATTGCAATAAAAGTTTTGTAATTGACAAACGGACAACAAACAAAACTCCACTCCAGTTCAGTTGCTGGACAGAAGCTCAGTCCTTGGATGAGGGAATGTGGCTAAGGGGGCGCGGCGGTGGGGACTCATGTTGGGCTTCAGGGGGTTAAGGGGACACAAACACTGAAGCACTGAAGTCTGTCCTACTGTCGGCAGCTAAACAACTGGCGCTGGCATCAACAAAAACCGATTTTCCAAAAAAGCAGGAAGCGGCCAGAGTAGAGGCCCAGTTTGGGGCATGTTATCAATACACTGAAAGAAAATAAATCACTTAAAAAATATTAAAATCGAAAACAAAGTTCAGGACTTTTAAAACTTTTTAAGGCTTTGATTAAATCTGTCTTAGTTTGAAGTTTTTTTTTCTAAAAACAATAAGCTCTGAAGTACTTGTAGTTTTTTTTTTACCGAAAATTCCCAAGTGCTGCTATCAATTGGTAAATGTTAACATGTCAGCAAGTGAGAAGAGAAGGGTTTAATTGTTGTTCTCTTACTGAAACAGCTATAAATTAAACTCAGCCAATGTTCTTCAGTAATATTTTATAAAGTTCTTGGCTTAAGCCAAGATTTTTGCAAATGTATTTTCTTATAAAATCATTCTAAAATGTTGTATAATTTTATTTCAATGCCTTGAGCGCCTCTGTCTCATCATTTCGTACATTTGCGCCCGCATATTGACTTTGTGAGAGGCGAGGCGAAGCGCACAAACGATTCACGGATTTAAGAAATAAAAGTTTAGTGCTCTGGCGCGCAAATCTGTAGCCACCAATGCCAAAACAGCCCCAGACTGAGGCTCACACACAGGACGTAGGACGCAGGACGTAGGACATGGACATTCTAGGAGGAGAGGCCTGCCCTCTGTCAAAGCAAACAAAAGACGCGTCTGTGGTCGTTGCTACCCCTACCGAATAACCACACTCGGCGCCATTACCCCTCGGGTGAACCTCCTGAACCACCCACTTTGCCTCAAGCTGTCGAACGCAAAATGTCATTGCACTGAAAGAAAAGTATAGACATGTGAAGGGTCTACAATTGTTTTGTTTATTTTTAACAAAAATACAGCCTGAAGAATAAATAATTAAATTTATTTACGCAATTTAAAAAAATATGAAGGTGATGGTTATATTTACACCTATCTGAAGATTATCTTGTTTTTTCTATTGAAATTTTAAGGTAAAAAAGGAAAAACATGTTAACTTTTTAATTCTTTAAAATAAAATTTTTCTCTTTTAAAGACCTGCCTCTGTTTTGTTTCTGTTCATTTGTCTAAAGGGGCTGTGACTTGTTGGATGTCAGTGACAGTATCTAGGATCCAAATCGGAATCGCAATCGGAATAGGAACAGGCAAATGCAGGAATTCACTGAGCTGCAGGGCTCATTGGTCACGAGTAAATAAACTTTCGCGACGTGGCCTAAAGCTAGAGAAATATTTAACTGAGAGGGAAAGTGGAAGGCGGAGGAATTATAGATTTTTAAAAACAAGTAAAAGCGCCTAAATTTCATTGTAAAAAAATATTAAATATTTATATTTCCAAATATTACAAATTTAATTCTAAAAGTACACAAATAATTCAAGGTTTGTGATCGGAATTCCAAATAAATTACAAATCCTTTATAACGATGCTGAGAATTAAGCTGCAGTCAGTTGTTTTGACCATATTTTTTAACATTTATATGACAAATCGGCTTTTTTTAAATTGTAATATTCTATTATTCATTTTTCATTATAAAGCAATTTAAAAAATACCTTGAAACGATAAAGAATTTTAGAATGATGATTAAAACTCAAACAAATGAACTATTGACTTAAAAAATCTCCCACATTAAATTAACTTGCTTAATAACATTCCTTATAAATAATTCCATCTTTAAAGACAAAACTAAAGGAAAAATATAATGAAAATGCAATTTAAAACAATTTGTCAAGGACACAGGCGGCCCCCAAGAACCGGACAGAGCTTGGAATCCGCACAGGAAATTCACAGACCGAGAGAGAGAGCCAGATAAGGAGAGAGGGAGTTCCAGAGGAAACCGAAAATGTGAAAATGAAAATAATAATGAAAGAATGAATTATGAACTTATGCGCGCCAGACCCCAAGGACCTTGCACTATGTGCCACCCGCACACCCACCCACACTTTTTTGTGTGGAACGTGAGTGGAAAGCAAATATATTTTGTGGCATAAAAATGATTGTGTATGTTAAGTTTGGCACGCGCCACGCCTACAATGAACCGCAGGAGTCGCCTGAGATGGAGATAGAGTGCCCGCAAAAAGTATGCAACATATTTCACAGTTCGAGGCAGATGGCGAAGAGGACAAAACGGACCCCAGGGAGAGACCACTGTCACCGCAGTCTCACGCCCACTCGAAAAGCGTGACTGTTGGTGGAGTCACGGGATCTGAGAGAAGTGCCCCCCAAAGTAACCCCTCGAAGAAGTTGCTTACGGGAGGCACTGGTCTAGGGTCTGATTACCTAATCGGAAACTGATGTGGCAAATTGTGTTAGCTTAATTTAGAATATTTTTTACATAAGCGGAAAGTGCCTTTTAACATTTGCCAAGCCACCGAAATAATTTAGCTATTTGGCATGACAATTGTCATTGGATTGGCCTAATGATGTAGTTATGGATTTAGAAAATCAACATTACATAACCGTAGCGCCCAGGAGATCTTATCCAAAAAAACCGCTCTGTTTAAATCTTGCGTTCTCTCTCGAAATGAGAGAGTAACTTTCGGTCTCTTGAAAATACTTGCTTTTCAATTTTGTCTCTGTAGCACGCCTTGTCTGAAAAGTACAAGCAAAAAAACTTATTTTCCTCTTTCCTCTTACGCTCTCGCTCCAAAAGAGCTTTGCCTGCCAAGTATAAGCAAAACAACCACAATAGCTTATAAGAGTAGAAGCAGGAAGGAAAGGAAGGACATTTTCCAATATGAATTTTCATGTACCGACCAAACACAAATCAGAGAAAACGGAACGCTTTGGTTTAAATCAAGGTTAGCAACAGAATTTATTTATCACTCTGTTCAAATAGCAAATGGAAACTATTTTACACTTCCAAAATATCTATTTAGATATACGCTTTCTGGTTCTTCCCATCTAACTATTAATTGACTGAAATAAACGAATTTTAACGATGAGATATTTGAGTAAAAAATTTCACTTACGAATTTGGGAATTGGTGGAATTAGTGTGCGTCGATAATTTGGAGAATCTGTTGGTTCCTCAGGAGGTGGTGGTGGTGGTGGTGGTGGTGGAGCTGGAGCTGCTCCTGTACCGCCAACTTTTATAGCATTCTTATTATCGTTATTGCTATCACCATTCTGAAAGATTTTAATATTAATAATGTAAGCAATATACAACATAACAAGTCTCAGTTACTAACAACGAACGATGGTGCAGCAAATTGCCAAAGAATGAACAGAGTTAAAAACCAGTGAATGCCCATCTTGATAAAGCGGAGTCGGTTTCGAGTTTAAACGAGGAAATGGTGTGAATGCTTTTATATATATATTGCATACATTACTTTACGTAATCGGAACGGGGACTTTTGACATTTTTGTAATCTCTGCTTTAATCAAGCTTAGAAAATGTCATTGGATTTGGCTGAACATTTACAAATTCATGATTTGGTAAGATTGCGAAACCCTAAGGACACATGAATATATAAAGAATTTTGTTAAAATTTCGGGATAAATATCCTTAGATTTTTTGAAATTACTTTATAGAGGTTTCCATATAACTCTGACTAAATACATATAAGAAACTTAAATACATTTTGACAATCCTTTCAAGTATAATATTTATTAATTCGTTTTTATAATTATCAAGAAACCCCTTGTAATTTAAGAGCTTTAGTTGTGTTTCAAGATTGAAAAGTCATGCAGCGTGCCTCAGATCAGAATACTTCGATAGCTGTCCTTATACTTCCTATGAATAAATATGAAATCGTATAAAAATGCGGAAATGGGACGAATATAAATGCAAAGTGACGATAGAACGCACGCATTCGACGTGTCAAAGTGACAATTCTTTATTTACATAACTCCCCCAATCACACCCCCTCACGTCACCCCACACAGGGTGATGAATGACAAAAACAACAATGGCACCTCTCATGGCTCTGGTCACATTTGCGTGTGAGTGAGACGTGATCAGCATGCGGAAATGGCGGAGGGATGCGGCGAAAAAGTGTGGCCATGGCACAGGTAAAAATGTTTTGACATTTGTCAATGAAAGTACACTGTACACTGAATGAAACTACAGCCCAGTATAGTAATGTATTGTTTAAATTATATTATTCTTAGCTTAATACATTTTTTGTAGGGGAATAATAAATGAATAAGAAAAATATATTAAATAGGATCTCAAAATAAAATTTGAATTCATTTTCCACTGCCATGTTTTTTTCGTGCATTCTCTGTTGCTATGAAGCCATCACGTTTCTCTCTCTCTCTGTTTATTTATCAACAGATTAGCAGGCAGTTACGGTGACTACTCAGTCGTCCCGTTCGCTTCGCCGGCCTTAATGGATCATGAAATCGCAATAAACATGACACGGAGTGCATATGGCCAACTTAAGAGGCTCCTTTCCGCTTACGTAAAAGTAATGTATGCCATATATATTTAAAGCATTTACAGCCTTTCCTCGTTCAGACTCCGAACAGACTCCACTAGATCAAGATGGGTTTTCCGTGGTTACTAACTCTATTCATTCTTTGGCAATTTGCTGCGCCTTCATTCGCTGTAAGTAATTATGACTTGTTAGTTGTATATTTCTTATATTATTATTAAACTTTTTATTCAAAACTTTCCAGGAAAGCAACAATAACAATGCGAATGCTATTAGAGTTGCAGAGGGAGCTGCAATACCTGGTCTTGCTGGTGTAACTAGTGCTCCATCTTCTGCCCCCCGAAGTACCCTGATCCCGCCATTGGGCAAAATAGTAAGTGCTTTTTCCTCTATATCTTAATATCACAGTGAACTTTTTTAATTCAAATATTTTAAAATGAATATTCGTTTATTTCAGGTAACTCCTTAGTTAGATGGGAAGAACCAGAAAGATTATATCTAAATATATATTTCGGATATGTTAAATAGTTTCCATTTCCTATTTGAACGGACCCATAAATAAATGTGTTGTTTAGCCCCGTCTACAACCAAAGCCTGCTTTTTCGTTTTATGTGGGATGAGGACATGCCGGGACATGCAAATTCATATTTTAATTTTATGCAAATTATACGCTGATTATGCTGTCAGAATTACCTCAGGCTCGCCGGCCGAGGGGTCCTTTCATATATGTTATACAAATGAAATGCCAGTCCACTCTCTTGCGGTTCTTGTTTAATCATTTCACATTTTATAACATTTTATATGGTAATATATGGTAATTGTTGCTCGCCGGGTCTGCTTTTGGCATGCAAATGTTTGCCCGATTGCATGTTGACCATTTGTTGTTTGCAAAACAGTTTCCATTGTGATTGGTAAATGCTCTCCCTTTCCTGCTCCTGTTCCTGATCCTTCCGTGTGCCACAAGTCCATTGAATTGATTGGTTTTGGTCTATAAAGTGTGTGTTGGCAAGCGACTTTGCGGTTTAATAATTCCAACTTGGCTAACTGATGCCAGTGCTTTAGATTTTATAATTATTAACTAATAGAGAGAGATTTTACATTTGGCTAAACTCATATTTCTATATGTCGGTTTTCCAAGGATATAATCCTTACTCGGCGGTTTCGACCAGAAAGAAAAGTTTCTATACCGTTTTTTAGTGTCTCTAAATAAATTGCTCTCGTTTGCTACTAAGTAAAACTTATAGGGTGTTGGTTGCTAGGTCTTGACAGGCAAAGCGTGGGAGGGGAAAGAAACGAGATTATAGATTTTCCTGACAAAAAAAAACAGGGAGAACACTTCCGCACTTAAAGGAAATAGCAAAATGTTTGCTGATTTGCTTGTACTTTGCAGGAAAGAGAGAGGTTTCATGGGACCGAAAATTGCTCTCTGCTTTCGAGTGAGTTTACCAAAATTTAATGATCGAAATAGAACGGTTCCTTCCACTTTCTGATTAACAAGATCCGTGGGTAACCGGTTACTTACAGATCTTTAAGGACATAATATAACATAAAAGGGTGAAGAATTCAGATCTCCTGGCCACTGCGGTTATATAATATTTAATTTCTAAATATAATTACATCACCAAGCGAAACTAATAAAAATTTTCACTCAAAATAACTAAATTATTTCGGTGGCTTTGCAAATGTTAAAGGGTCACTTTCCGCTTATGTAAAAAATATATTAAGTTAATCTAACACTATTTGCTCCGTCAGTTCCCGAGGATCTTCTCATCAATCAGGATGGGTATTCCTTGGTTATTACTATTATGCGTTCCCTGGCAATTTGCCAAAGCTCAATACCAAAATGTAAGCCTCAGTAAATTATTTGTGACACATCATTATATTATAATTATTATTATTACTAATCAGGTCTACAACGAATTACTTCAACCTTATGAAGGAAATGTTTCACCTGAATACCTAAATTTTCCTCTAAACGTCGCCAATGAGGATGCTGCAATAAAACAACTTGAAAGCATTTTGGGAATCGGCCCGGTAAAATCAGAATTCCGATATAGCTTAATATAACCAAGATAAGTAATATCCTTTATAGTCTCCAGCACAAGGGCCAACTGTGAAAAAGTCTGACAGTGCCGGAAAACCAGATGCGAAAAATGCCAATAAGAATTTAATAAGAATAGGACCCATTGGTTTAAATTTCTCACTTACACCGGTAAAGTCTGAAGCATTGACCTTTTAATTGAATATTACTAACATAAGTATTAACCATCATTTCAAGATTCCAGGACAAAGTCCCCCGGGTCCATCTGAGAGTAAAATTCCAGTGACACCTCCTCCTGGCCCAAC
>JAEIHY010009787.1:0-10482 GCA_018904565.1 Drosophila tsacasi
TGGCTTCGAGGCCTCTCGCTGAATCAATTAAGTATGTGGAGAATGGTTCCACTTACTCATCCGCACATCTGTTTCGTATATTTATTTTGTAACCACCGAAACCAAGGAGGAATAGGAGCAGGAGGAGGACTAGCTGTCCCCCAGCGAAATCAGAGAATGCAATGCAATGGCGACCAAATGAGGAGCCATGTGTAATGGCCTTGGGCCAGGGAGGAACCCAGAACAGAGAGAGAGATGAGCGAGAGGGCCCTGCCGGTTGCTACGTGATTTGTTTTCCAAATTGTGGCAAATGTGTGTGCGAGTGTGTGTCTGTGTGTATCTGCAACTCAATTAGTGCAGAAAGAGGACGAACAGGAGCTCCGCACTTGGTTTATTGAGTTAGCATGACCCTAATTTAAAGATGATTTAAAATTCCCGCAGCGAAATTAACCAAACATCGGCCAATACAGGGGGGTGATAGCGATGGGGACAAGCAGCGAGCGGGGACTTGGGCGAGCGATTTATCGCTGGCTGGCATTGGACGCTAATGCGACGCATTTATCATGGACAGGACACGGCACCGACTCCGACTCTGGCTCCTGCGATGGCGACGCAGCGCTAATGGTCGCCACTTGGCCAACATAAATTATGCTTAATCAGGAGGAGCAACGCGGCGGGCAGCGCGGCGACCAGCAGGAGCAGCGCCACGACTTGCCCGGAAATCCTTTAATCGAAACAACAAGCAGATACAAGGGCAATCATCAGATACACAGAAGCATGCGGTAGATGCAGATGCCTCTGGCGGAAATGCAAATTGAAAAGCGAAGCCACAAGAACTTTCACATTCTCCATTTTGCATCCTGTTAATACTCAAAGGATAACCACATGAAGTTACTTTGCTTATTAATTAAGCATATTTTAAAGTCACTTTTTTTTAACCCCTAATATTTATATTTCTATACAATATTCATTAAATGTTTATAAGGCTATATATAAAAGGAAAATAATAATTAAACCCTATCCCTTTGGGTGGCTTAAAAGCCGCGGAGCACGTTTCAATTACCTGCTACCACCCCTGGCTTATCCTGGCAACATCCTGGCTGCTGGCTGTTGGCTGGTGGCAGTAGCATCGTCATCATCGTCGACCAGGAGCCACAACATAATTTGCCGACAAGTCTCTCAATATCCCCCGTCCGGGTCAAGCAGCAATTTGACTTTGGCTCAACGCATTGATCGGCCAAAAGCGAGAGCCAAATCAAATCGAAGCCAGTGAGGAGACAGGACTCGGGCACATCTCTTGGATGCCTGCCACATCCTGGCAGCGCCCGACCCCCCCGGGCCGTCATCATATCATGTCAATCAAGAGCGTCAGAAAACACTTTAGCCTTGGCCAAGACAAGACAGTGACAGCGAGCGTCAGGGGGTTAAGCGGGGACCAAGAACGGGTGGGCTAGGGAGGCGTTCGGGGGCGTGGGGTGAACACATTAAACTAAGCTGGCAGCCAAATGGCAAACTAAGTGACGAAGCCTGCGCGAGCCATTAAGAGCATTCGTGTTCCTCTTTGGGCCCTTCCACGGAAATTGAGTTGTGCACTGAAAGAAAATCACTTGGGAGATCTAAAAAAAAATGTTTTAAAATTAGCTTGGCTTAAAAATCGTTCAGAAGTAGATTCTTCTCAAAGCGTATTAATTTCTCTACGTAATCAAGATTTTATTAAAAGGCCAAATAAATAAAGATGGATTTTGGGGTTCAGTGTGACCAGCCAGTGATGTTAAGGACCAGTGTGGCCATCCAATGTCCCAATGTAGTCACAAATTACGGTGCTTGTATACCTCTGGTTAAAATTAAGTGCTCCTCTAATTTAAAATGTCAAATAAAAATGTTATATGGTAAATATAACTTGACTGCAGTGTGACCAGTTCGTGATATTTTTAGACAGCGGCACCAATGTGCCGCAATCCATAAGGTTAAGATTAAGTCCTCCTTTAACTTTCCCAGATTTTTTTAAATTACTTTTTCAACTTGATTCTGGAACAACAAATCTATACCAAACTGGACTGTAATATTTGTATTATTTGCAAAAAAATGTTCAATTTATTTTTAGCCCGCACACAACTCGTTTAAATATTGAACGTTTTCGAATTTTTTCATTTTAATAAAATGGCACGAAAAGGTTGTAATAAATAAAAGGCGGGCATGCCTCTAAGGCTTATTGCGAAGCGGACAATGGTGTGTTGCCATGGTGGCCATTGATATTTACTGTGTACCAATGGACCACGCCCCCGGTGCCAGCCTCTTGCAGCGCCTTTGTTGGCCGCAAAGTATGCAACACAAAACAACGCGAAATCGTTTGCCGATGCGAAGTACAAATGATATCATTTCCACTGGGCGTGGCCATGTGTCATGCATCCTGCCACTCAAGGACACTGCCTTGCGACTGCTTTGAAAAGTGCCGGGAAAAGTGTGAAAAAACTTCTGGCTTCAGACTGAGAGTGGCAGAGAAGCAGCGATTTGAAAGAAGCAAGAACTTCATGGAAGAAAAGCAAAAAAAGAAAAGTAAAAGGGGAAAAGCCCAGGCGGAAAGCGGCAGAGACAGCTAACAATACAAAGAAAATAAAGAAATATTACAGGAAACTTTCCACACATCATCGATAACTGAATTTGAGCTTTGAGATTTTTCTTGGTAATAAAAACAGCTTTGAAAGTCTCTTTAAAAGTCTCTTTAAAACTCACTTGAAACTATGAAAAGTGGTTTTTGCTCTACAAAATTAACACTATTTTATAGTTTTTTACATTGAAAAAAATATTCTTCATCAAAAGTTACTGTATTAAACCTTAATAAACAGGATTATCCACTTCCTCCAAGAACTAACTCACTTTAAACTCTGCTGAAACCCCTTTTTTGACGAAGCACCACCTCGTGAGACCATATTGCAATCATTGTGGCTTTTCCACCTGGGCAATATTTGCTCATACTTCATTTTCCAAAGGAAAAAGGCGAGAGCTGACCGTAAACTAATCCCCAAACGCACTTCGATATGAGAAATGAATAAATACCCCAGCCCTCCGTGTCTCCACTCTCGAATTTTCGGCGGACTCCGAGTCCTTTTAGTCCTGTAGCGACGCCCCCCTGGGGACTCCGCTTTCATTCCGCAATTTATGGACGCGTTTTGGCCTTTTGCCGGCGAGTTTGTTTTTCGGGTTTTTGTTTGCGTTATCTTTGCACCAAAGCAAACATGAAATAATGGCTATACCCTCTGACAGAGCACCGCCACCGATCTCCCCAGGATATTTAAGCTTGCCGCCGATCTATGAAGTATACTCTTTCCTTGACAGTAGTTCGGGTTATTTAGGGAGCTTGAAAGTCATTTTAAAACCATGTTAAGACATAGAGTAATAATTTGTTTTAAATTGTTCCTGATTTAATAAGCCTTGAACCGTATGAATTTTCCTGCCCTCCAAGATCAGATCTCTGGACTGCTTCTCCAGGGCATTTTCGGCTTCCTTAAACTTCCTTCAGATATACATTATTTTTGCTGCCTCTTTTTTGGGCGAATACCTGGGAAACAAAGTAATTTATAGCTAAGAATTTGGTGCGCCGTCGCTGCCAGGACAACAAAATGGAATCGGCGATGGGTAACAGCACGGGCGAGTGAGTAGGATTCGAGGGGGGAAGGGACAAAGGGGACAGTGGAGACCTAGAGAGAGAGGCCACGTAAATTGCGGATGACAGTTGAGGCGATGTCGCAGAGGGCGCGCCTTTAATTACAACAGATTTATTTATTGCGCATACGACGCGTTGGAAAAATACTGGAAAAAGTGCAGCAGCTAATTTGCAACGGAACGCACCTCGCAGAGGAGCCTCTGGCTCAGACCGTCTCTCACCTGACAGCCAAGGCGATAAATTGTCATTAAAATGAGACTCCTACGGCTCCTGCTCCTGCTCGTGCTCCTGCTCCTGTTCCTGGGTCGTCCAGCAGGAACCGAAGCTTGTTAGCGGGGGCCAAACGCTAAAAGTGTAATTAAAATTTAATTGCTTGCCGGCAAAGGGGAGCTGCAGTTGGAAATGGAGACGGAGATGGCCTTAATCATCGTCCTTTCAGGCTACGCATTTCAAGCCAGAGCGAATCAATGTCTTCTCGGAAGGATTTTCAGGGGTTTAGCCCAGGCTTAATGGTTTTTATTTGCATAGTTAAGGAGCACATTATTTTTTGTGTGCAAAAATGTCTATATGTTATTTATATGAATTTCCAATCAAATTACGGGCGCTTAAAATGTTAAATCGGACCTGACTATTGA
Organism: Drosophila tsacasi; assembly: GCA_018904565.1. NCBI lineage: Eukaryota > Metazoa > Arthropoda > Insecta > Diptera > Drosophilidae > Drosophila > Drosophila tsacasi. The sequence goes on from JAEIHY010009787.1 coordinate 4,279, forward strand.
ATGGCTTTTTGTTTGACATGCGTATTGCATATATTGACATATTTTACCATTATTGCATTACTGAACAAATATTTAGCCATTTTTTGTTAAATTTTTTCCCCATTTCTTTGTGCCTTTATACAATGCTGCTATTTATTCTGGTTTATTGTGCTGCTACATTTCTCTGTCATGGTTTTCTCCTATTTTTTTCTGCTATTTTTTTCCTGTAACCCAACCGTTTTTCTTCCGATCGAAATTCTCTACCGATATGCAAAAATTTTAATCAAATTACCAGCGTTTATGGAAATGAAAAATGTATTTAAAATATTATTACTGACCAGAATATTTAATTAAGGCACGTACCATTTGCGATTTATTGACATATTTCACCATGTTTTGCGCTGCTAAACAAATATTTAGCCATTTATTCGCAACCTGAATTGAGCTAAGGGAAAAGTTTCGAAGAAAAGCGACCATCAGCCACCACTTGGCCCCGAAAGTATCTAAAGTCACAGACACACAAAAAGCGTCGGCAGCAAGAGGCTGTGTAAACATGGCAATTAAAATTTAATAAAATTTAATGAAAGTTGATGGAACAAATCAAAAGCAAATTGTAAATAGCCCACGGCGTTGGCCAAAAAGCAGGCTGACTCCCGAACCTCTGCATTTCCCCTAACCGAGTACATATAGTATATATATCTACATATATATAACTCAGTGCAGATATCCATGGATGTATATATGGTTTTGTGGCTCGGTTTCGGGGCTGGAAACTTGATCGATTTCCATTTGCATTGTGGGCGCCGCCACCTAGTGGCCAATAACCGAATAAGAGCAGTTTGGCCAAGTTGTTGTATGGCCGAAACAAATCTCAATAATTGTGCCCTGGAGTTGTAAGCGCCAGTGCATATACCCACGACGATGGTGGCCAGGAAAATAGTAGTTTATTTTTGTATTTTTCTTGTTTGTCAAATATTATATATTGGTTTTCTGGTGCTGGAGAAAGCATTGTTGTGTTGGAGAAGGCCTTGGAAAGAGCGTTGGAAAAAGAAAAAAGGCGTTGGGGAAATCGTTTGAGAAGTTTTCGGAAACAGTGCGAAAAAATATGCTGGAAAAGGCACTAGCGAAGGCTTGGAAGAAGGTGTTTAAAAGAGTTTTGAAGAAAGTATTGCAGCAGATGTTGGACAAGATTCTGGAAAAAGTAATGGATAGGGTCTTGTAGATGTTTGCTCTCCCAGAGCAGTTGGAATTATGCAACTCTAATACTACATTTCCCTACAACATATTTCTTATATACATGTTATTTCTCATGTATTATTATGTGTCCAAATAAATGGTCATTTATTTTGTAAACCCAATTTTTCGAGACCAACTGTGGCAAATATCACATACACGCCTAGGTGGACACCCCGCACGGGCCGATAAATTGATTTATGTGCTTGTTTGTCAGTTGAACTGCAACTTGTGCATAAATTTCAAATTGCCATTGCCACTGCCTGCCACATGTGGCGCCACACCCACTCCACTACACTCCACTCCATTCCATTCCACTCCACTCCCCCCTTCTATGCAGCGTATATATGAACATACATATATGTGCAGACACACACTCTTGTCGAAAAGTTGGTCCACAAACGCATCTACACACTTGCACTCGACTACTTGGTGACCCCTTTTTGGTCGACGAAGGATATTTAATACCTCGACCATCCATTTGCTGACCCAACGAACAGCCGATATACCCGGCCTAACATTTTAGGAGGTAGCCCTCGCCGGGCAGATTGTTTCCACAAGTTTTGATGTTGCCTCCCTGCTCCTTGCTCCCAGCCGCTCAACTTTGCCGAGCATCTTCATAAATATTTTGAGTTCTTGTCTCGGATACCTAACAAAGTCGCTGTCAAGAAAGTGGCAGGTGCAGGCAACACACACTCACCGGCGCAACTCCAACAAATTCGGAAACAACAACAATTGCAGCAGCAGCAACACCAACACAAAGTACTATCCAACTACTGCGCCAAGAAATCGACCAAAAAATAATGCAACAAATTGCACAACAACAAGGATGTAAAGCCATTTGTTTCCTGCCTCACTGAGCTGAATGCATCTTAATTTCTTAGTTCAAAATTAAAACAATTGGGCGCACCAAGACTGTGTACTACGAGTATATGTATATGGAAATCTTGAATAGCTAACAATAGCCCCCAAGGAAAACACCACAAAGGGCGGGGTAATTGGAAGTAGCACAAGTAGGTAATTGGATCTGATAACTACTCCAATCAGTAGCTTAAACATCCACCAACAAGTACTCGAAAAGGTAAACAATGGTTACCGAAGTTAATGAGCAGAAATTAATCCAGAAATGTGACTATTTTCAGGAAGCCCAAGTTGGCAATCGAATTTAAGCTGAATTATTTAGTTTTGAATAGTTTAACAAAGCAGCCATATTCCCTTGCTTTTCTACGAAATGTGCGACTTCGCTTTTAAGATACTGATCGTTGGGGACGTGGCCGTGTGCAAGAGCTCCCTGTTCTTGGGCTTCGTGAATGACCTCTGCATTTCCACATATTACCCCACCATGGTAACTCAGTTGGAGTCGTGCCAGCTGAATGTAGAAGGAAGGAAGATGATGGAGATCCTGAAAAAAGCGGATTAGGGACAAAACGATAATAATGTTCCTGCTTAATTCACTCCAACAAGCACACTAGGAGTTGCCACACCGATAATAATATAAGAAGTACCCCAATGAATACAACAAACTACGTTCAGGCTTTGTTTTCCTAACAAATATTGCATTTAATGAATATATGTCTCTGAAAGCTATTTCGCTGATCCTGAGTTGTTTTCGATTAACGTCTTCACATGCATGTTGTCGGGGTTTACCGAATCGGGGGCTTGTGCAATTGGGGAATTGGAGTCCCGCAGAGATTGTCGCTTAACCCCAACAAGGGGATTACATGCCAAAAACCGATTCCCAGGCCACCTGCACCTGTTTGCCGCTGTCGCTTTGTCTCCCTGCCTCTCTGTCTCTCCGCCCCTCTGTGCTTCTCTTCCGCTTCTATTGGGAGTGGTACAGCAATTTCCATTTAAGCCATTTTCATGGCTGTCTTGTTGGGTGGAAAATGCCACGCCCCCTGCGGCTTGAAGGGCTGTCAACGCCCTCGAGGCAATAATGCTCGTCGTAATGCCGGCGCAAGCTGGGAAAATCGTTGACGTTGAGCTGAGGCTTGCGGCATACTATTTGTAGCCAAGCTTAATCACATGCCATGAGTGTATATAGTATATTGTATATAGTATCCTGTGCATGCTGCAAATTCATCACATTAAAGGCCGTCAAAGAGTTCATGTCAAAGAAATTAATTTACTTAATGAATTTATCCAAGGCATTCTTCGCAATGCAATTGCCTGCAAGTATTCGCCTGCATTGCAATTTTGTATTAATTACCCAGCAGGGCCTAACGGGACTTGGCCCTGGTGATTTGATTAGGGTCAGAAGTGCAGCATCTTCTACGCTGGGAATGTAATTATCCTGGAAAATGTTTGAATTCTTTGGTATTCACATGAATTTCCCTATAGATTCCAAAGGATTCCCTTTGACTTTCACGGCTATCGGTTATTGCGTGGGGGACTACTGCCATCAGTGGCTGTGTTAATCGATTAATTATCGCTGCTGGGGCTGTACCTGCGCTGGGCTAATGCGACCAAAATGCGAGTACATGTGTTCAGCGCCAGGCCACAGAGAGACTCGAACAACTTGTCCTGTACCAGAGGCAGGTGCTTACATGGCATCCTTCCTGGTCCTCGTCCTTGCTCCTGCTTCTGCTCCTGCTCCTGCTCCTATCCCAGTTCTCGCCATGGAAAACCCCCATTTCCACTGCCGCCGCATTCGTTGTCTGCTTAAGTAACAAAAAGATCCGGAGTGCAACGCATAACATGCAAAAATCTACACACGCGCACACACACACTCTGGCCACAATACACACTAGGATGTAACGTGACAGCTGCTTCTATTGCACTTGAAGAAATTATGGGAATTGTGAGAAAAACAACTAAGAATTAACAGTTTGTATAGGAAATATCCCTTGGGAAATTGAGTGAGCTGGGAAATCAATTATAAATAAAATAAAGGAAGGGGGATAAATTATATGTTATAAATATTAATAAATATTTAATGTATTTTTAAATAAAATTTGTGGTAATATCGCATAATTCCTGTATTCCTTACAGTGTAAGTACAAGGTGGATACTAGCTGCTCTCACATTCAAAAAGCCAGCAACAAAACGCATAAATGTGCGCCCAAACACACACAGCTGGCGCAACACACACACAGACACATGTGTGTGTGCTTGGGCTATCTGCACCTCCCCCCTGCTCACCCCACAGGGCCACCGCTAACCCTCAGTACTTTTGGCCTTGTTTGGCCCCGTGGACCAACTTCAATTCAAAGCGAACAAACTAATTTCCTATGCAAATTGAATGGCAGTCAAGTGTGCGAAGTTCGAGATACATTTGCAGCAAATGCTTTTAAAAACAACCCACACTCGCACACACACACACACCCGGAGAGAGAGATAGATAGATAGGCAAAAGTGTGCCAGGTTGTGCAATGGTCCTGGATTTGTGCTACGACCTGCAGCGGAATAGTGCCTTCACTCCGATCCCTGGCTATATAATTTAGTTTTCATTTTAATTGCCAAGTGGTTAGTGTACATTAATTGCCCCCCTTACACCGACACACTCACACGCACAGCGAACCCTCCGATAACCTCTAACCTCCACGAGGCAACAACCCATCCAATCAAGTGTCGCTGAGGGCTCGGCGTGTGTGCGGCAAGCCAAATGGTTATGGTGCCGCCGAATATTTCGACTGGCGAATTACAATTCAATAACAATTGATCCGCGGCCTGCAAAACACACTTGCAGAAATTCGGGTATATATATTTAAATGAATCTGAAACCAGGTCCAGACTTAGGTCTGGCTATCATAGTGCTGATTTTCAAACAACTTTAAGGGCATATTTAATGTTTATTATTTACATATTAACTAAGTAGCCGAAAGCCACAGCAGCTATGGCTGTTAACCTAATTTGTAATCAGGTATACAGGGTACAAATAAATAAATAAATAAATATTAACTAAGTACTATTATTGTTCAACAAATTATTATGAATTGCCCTGCAAAATACACTGGCAGAAATACTTAAATAAAACCATGTAAAAGGATTATAAGCCAAGCCTAGGCAGGCTCAAAAAGGCATAATTTTGTCTCTGCCAGAACTATAGCTATTCATATTGTTTTTATAATTTCAGTCTAAAGTTTGCAAGGCAGTGAGGGTGACATTTCCGCCCCCCATAAATCATATATATTCTTGATCAGCACTAACATCCGAGTCGATATTTTTTAAGGGGTTTAAGTTACAAATTGTCAAAAATTGACACAAAATTTAAATTGAAAATAGAGTTTAATAAGGTATGCAGATTTATTTAATCAAAGGTGCTTGTTCCCCTTGTTCCTTAGTAGTAGTCATCCCTAGTGCGCCTGGTAGCTAATCGAAATAAGAGAAGTGCTGCCTCCTTAAGGCCCCTATGCCCCTGGATGTATCATCATCCTCGTCAGCGACCACCACATGTCCTGTAATTGCAGGGGATGCTCGGGCATGAGGGCCAGGGCAGTTGCCATCCCAGGGACCCCCGAAGGACCTCGACCCCGACCCCCATCACGAACCCCACTTCGACCCTAGGACCACTCTGGAGGCACTTCAAAATTCCCAGCAGATAATCCGGCCCACGCCGCTGACAAGTGGATGTGCTAGATGGTGTGCCCTGGATGCTGTGCTGCTCCTGGCTGCGGATGTGGATGGGGATGCTGATGCGGATGCGGATGCGGAATGGTGGATATGTGGAAATGAAACTCATTCGTCATACGCAACGTGGGCCGGCGTGCGGAGCCAAATGGGAGTTATTCACGTACGTGAGCGAGGGGCCAGGCATTGTTGTTTGCCGTGGAACTATGGCAGCATTTATGATGCTTTGATATATCGAAATGGCAGGAAGCCAAATACGTTGCCAGCTTTTTTTTCTTCTTTTGTGCCGGCTTTTCCTTTGCCATCGCAGTTTCCATGACAAACATTCGCCGTCAGTTGACAGTCATAAAATCAAATGCACACACTCAGACACACACACAGCAAAAAATACACTCAGAGCTGGGTGTGACAGCTGCTGCCCCC
>JAEIHY010009799.1:0-19637 GCA_018904565.1 Drosophila tsacasi
TTTCTTTACTCCCAACCTCCCCCCGCCATTGCTGGCACTCACCTCACTTTGTCGCTTACGCAACACACGAGCGCAGCAAGCTGCGCCTGCATGCGTCCGGCATAATTGTCGATGTGATTAATGTGTTTTTAAGTGCATCATTTTGAGCATATTACGAGTTTATAGGGGTTAATTTCGCTCCCCTGAGCACTTTGCATGCCATACGGCGGGGGCCCCTTTGGCATTTTAATTGAATTGTTGCCATTGCTTTGCCCGCTCGGCACGTTGTTTCCGATTGCTGGCTGCCTCCTGCCGGTTGTTGTTGTTGTTATTATTATTGTTGTTGGCCGTTCCTGAATGGTATTTATTACCGCCTCCCCTTACTTTTCTTTTATAGTGCTCTCTGTGCCGACTCACGATTTTTTAATTAACGCTCATTTGCTTAAGCGAAAAAGTGTTAAAATCGTTTCAGACCAAAGTAGATTACCTCAAGGAAAAATAATTCTTTTTAAAATAAAAATGTGCTATCAATGGGAGACGAAAAAATTGGTTTAAAGGGAAAGAAAATTTTTAGTATTCTTGAAAAATATCAAAATCTTATAAATGTTTTTTTAAGATACAATTTTAAGGGTAAATTTCCCTACATTAAAAATGCTTTTATTTATTTTCTGCTCTCACAACATTTTCCCTTGGTGTATCTTGAGCATATTTTGAATTTCTGAGGCTATCGAAAGCTACGTATTCCTTGGAGTATTCTTTTCCAGCTTTCTTCCTCTTTTTTGGCAAGTACTCATTCGAATTCCAACCCCCTTGAGCTCAACTGGATAAATCCTCTTGGCAGGATTCGGTTCGGTATTCTTCCCTTGCCTGTCCATCGATATCGAAAGACAAACATCAAGTGGCATTGGGATACATCATAAAATACTTCAGTTGGCTGCTGCTGCTGCTGATGATGATAATGATGCGGCTGGTGCTCCTGCTGCTGCTCCTGGGCATGGGTCCTTCATGCATCAGTGGGCAACAACAACATTTGCAAATTCAATTGAATTGATACACGCACCACTTGTTAACCATTTCGGCCTGAACGCACCACACCATCCACTAACCAGACCCCAAACCACGTAGCCAGGCATCCTGCCTGCCATCCTGCCAACAATCTATCGATTCGTCCTTCTAGCCATTGGCAACCACCACCACCCTTTCCATCTTCCCATCTCTCTCTCTCTCTGGACCCTGTGTGTGGTCGTCTTATTATTGGTTTTACATACACATCCGTTGCTCAAATATCATTAGAAGGATACGCATACGCCGCCCCTGAATCCAGGATTCATGCGAGTCAGTCAACAAACTGGCTACAGGGGACGGCGGGCAGGGATTGACAGGGGGAAATTGGTGGCTTGGCACGCTGGGTTATTTGAACAATGGCTTAAGGGCCTATAAAATCACACAAGGGGTTATAAATCCATTTGCAAAACCAAAATCCAAAAATATCCCAAAGCCAAACAAGGGGTTTACTGTCCTGTCCTGCCCTGGCCTGGCTTGTCCTGCTGTCCTCGAAAAACGCATCCCAAATCCGGGCAGCGGCTGAGCTGAGCCTATTTTCATGGTTTGGTGACATCAACTTGGCTATTTCTTCCTGCACACACACACACTCTACCCTCTAGTATATATATATATTATGTGTGTGTTTGTATGCATTTGCCCCAGGTCCAAATACCAAAAAAGTTTATGTAAAACGAGCACTCAGTTCGTGACTTGGTTGATTGATCGGCAAAGGGGCAAATCGTAGGAAGAGAAGGATTACCAGAGGCTGGGATTTACCATTTGCCCCCAAAATGTATGCTATGATTTTTGCAATACTCGTCCTAGAGCGAATTCTGAGCAAAAAATCTAGGAAAAATATATTAACAGGAGCTAAGGGAGGTGTGAAAGGAGGGAAAATAATAAAAGATATCATCTTGTACTAAAAAATATACAATTTAATATTTTGCATTAATTTAGAAATAGTCAAAGGTGCCTTTAAATACTAAAATGTAACTCTCGTTGGAATTTGTAGGTAAAATAAAAAGCATCTTATCACTAAATGCTGGCAAAATCACCGACTTTTCCACTTTACGACCTTCTAAATATTTATCCTTATTACTGAATATTTATTCTTATCACAGAATAATACATTTTTAATGTTTGCCAAATTTAAACTAATAATCTTGTTAGTGTAATCGGAATTCCTAACTTCATTTGCTTATAATTTCCTCCTTTTTTTCCTTGCTCTCTCAATAAAAGAAAGCTCTGCTGAAAACCTTGATTTATATACGAAATTTTCTCTTTATAACTTATTTTTACCTGATAGTTTATAGTTGCTATTTTCCTTCAAGAAAATATATATTTCCATGTCAGCTTATCTCCTCCGCCTCCCTGTGATTCTTCTGTCAATCAAAGTTCGCACTTTTATGAAAAATAATCGTTCATTGTCATACAAAATGTTATTTTTCTACCTTTTTCTTTGGGTTTTTTTCCTTGCTCGGCTTTAAAAACTTTCCAGGATAAAGCAAGTTGATGGAATTGGGTTGCGCCAAGAGGGGGGGTTGAGGGATGCTGTCATGTTTGACACAAAAGTCAGCTATGAGCGGAAAACTCCCTCGACTCCCCACCCCCCTGAAGCGCAGCCCTTTTGACGATTTGGTCGCTTATCCGTTCCTGCACCTGAGCTATTTTTGCACTTTTCACATTTGCACCCAGCACGCCCAGCTTTTCCCCCCTCCCACTTTTCTACCCCTTTTCCTGCTGCGTTGTGATGGAACGCGTAGTTTGGCCATAAAAGTTTTCGCAGCTTCCCAACGGCGGCAGCAGCAGATTTTTATTAGTTTTTCACGTTCTGCATTTTCCGCGCGCGCTTTTCACATGCCGCTGGAATGCCGGAGCCAGCCGAAGCTCGGTTTATTGTTATGGCAACATCGTAAAAATTTATCATGCTCTCGTAGTTGGCAAAACGACAACACACCCCGGCCACAGCCACAGCCGCAGTAACACTAAAAATTCCACAAAGAATACACTAACAGCAAAAAATACAAAAAAAAGTAAAAAACAAAAGCAAAAGGCGATGCCAACAATAACAAGCACCATTCTCCCCTTACCCCACAACAACAACAACAAAAACACAAAACAAAGTTATCGCATTTTTATGACAATTTGACGACGACTTTCATTGCATTTTTTAAGGTGGCAAACCATTTCCTTGGAGCATCAAGCATACCCAAGTAGCGCACAAAAAATGCTTTATTTCTATATCTATACATGTTATATATATATATTTGTATATTTTGTGCACTGTGCTGCATGTATATATGGTATGTTTCTCTATATAGCACTAATAGTGTGGGATTTGTTTAGGTAAAGCAGACAGACCTCTTCCCTCTACTCTTGGCGCCTGAAAGTTGTATCCTCATGGAGAAGGAATTAGAATGCACACACAAAAAATAAAGGGGAATTAGTAGAGCTTGCAATTTTCTCAACAGGATATAAGGGGGGCGAAAAGTTTGCTCAACTTGTCCTTAATTTGATTTGAAACTATACATTTCTCCTTTGACAATTATATTTGCTTCAGAAATCAGTGTTGTCGAGCAGAATTTTTAGCGTATGAGGGAAATCTTTGAAAAAATGTCATTTGATTTCATGGAAAACAAAGTCTTGTAGCCTGGATTTTAGATATAGAAATTGAGTATACAATATGCTTTATCACAGAGGTCCTTTTTGCTAAAAATTTGGTTTTTACCACTAAATATTTTTAGTAAAGTTTGCTACCTTTTGTATTTCAACATTCAATAGCGGAAAAATAAATATTTGAACTTTCTAAATTAACTCATCAGATACTTTATTAGAATATATTCTTATTATGAGATCCTTCCTTAATATGTAGTCTTATTGCTCTCAAATTTATCCTTTTAATATTTCTAATTAATATCCTTATAACTTCTCCCTTAAATAATGAACTTACTTCTTTGAAATATCAAATGTAACATTAATATCAAATGAAAAAAAAAACCTCAATAACGATTCCCCAAGTAAGCCTTTTTGCCAGAAATATTTGAAATTTTCCAATTGTATTCTTGTTTTCTTGTTTTTACGGAATTTAACAAGCAGTGCAATATGGGACTTTGCAAGGCAAAAAAAAAAAACACAACCAGAAACAAAAACGAAACAGCAAAAAATATAGCAAAAAAAAAAAAAGCTCGTAAAATAGTTTCGCCTTGAATTTCTCAGTTTGATTTCGGGTTGGCTGAGTGCACGCTCTATTAGTTGGAAAATAACCCAAAGTTGGCTGGCATCTGAAAAATTAACACCAACACGCTACCCACACACACATAGAGGGGGAGCCAGAGTGAGAGAGAGAGATAGTGCCAGAGAGAGTGGGAAGGAAAATGGGAAAATATTCTCACATTTGAACTTCGAGCAGGAAACACTAAAATGCAATGCCAAAAGCGACAGGAGCAGCAACAAAAACCAAAAACTGGCAAAAAGAGAAGACTTCTCTGCCTGCTCCTCCTGTGTCTCTCCCCCTAATTCTCTATTTCTCCCTTGTCCCCAACCCAACTCCCTCTCTCTCTTTCTCTCTCACGCTCTTTCTCTCTTGGTTGGCTTTTCAGCAAGCCAAATTTCTCCTAGCCCTGCATTTCTCTCGATTTCTCTCGGGGAACCCCCCTTTCCGAACTCTGCTTGTTCCTCCTTTCTCTCTTGGCGTATTTCCCGCTCTCCATGAGCCTCTTTCTCTCTCTCTGTCGGTTCCTCTCCGGGATCAGGACTCGCCACCCCTGGCCACCTGTCTAATCGGTGTTTGTTAGTATATAAATCTAAAAGCTAATCCGCTTGTATTTCCGCTTGGGCGCTGTGAGGTTAGACCGGAAATTCCGCTCTACATGCAGAATGCAGCAGGAGCGGAGCACCGCGGGAGCACTGTGCCACCCACTGGGACGGAAACGAGGCGAATCCGATGGCGATGGCGTTGGCGATGGCGATGGCGAGAACGATGACGAGGCTGCGTTCCGCCATTGTACGAATATTGACGCTGGGTGTCGACGTCGGAAGTTGTGTGTTGTGCACAGTCGGTTGTTGTTGCTTGTTTAGGGATTTGTTGCGGCAGTCGCCGAACACTTGCTCACCCTAAATGGCTCCGCTCGGCTCCTGCTTCCTGCTCCTGCTTCCACGTCCTGCTTCTGCTCCTACTCTCCCCTTTACGCTCTAGGTCCTTCTAGCCTGCAAATATTTTTTATAACCCCAACCAACAAGGGATCTCTGTGTGAGTGCACCCGCTCCCAAAGCTCTGACGCCTGTGTCAAGGTATCGATGGAAAGCCGAATTCAAACCAGGATTTTTTTCAGCCCAAGGGCACTGCGAGAAATTTAAGTTTAGGAATGAATTATTTAGTATGTATTTTTATTTTTTTTAATTATAGATGAAGAAAGTAAATAGTTTATGTTAACCTTATTAGAAATTAGAAAAGAAGCTGCCTTTGGGCAGACGAATTTTTAATACCCTTTAAGTTATCCATTGGATCAAGAGTCGCTGTGGAAATCGATCAAAACTTAACCAAAAATGCATTAATTTCAATTTGAAGAGCTTTTCGATGTTGGTTTTTATTTTGTTTGCAGAGCAGCATAAACGTATTCATTATTTATATATATTTTTTTTTTATACAAAAATGAGGTAATTATCGGATTTCCTATTCATTTTGTTTTAATTATAATTAAACAGCAACAGGCTTCTGATATACAATTATTACCACTCAGGTCAGAAGCTTAATGAGTAATAATTTGTTTGACAATTTATTTATTAAATTGTATGTAACTTTTAAAGGTTACCATTTCCTTAATATCATCTGAAGGCTATAACCCACTTTTCCGTAACATTTTTCTTCAGTGCACTTATCTGTGTATCGCAGATTGTTACGCTGCTGCCACTGCCACAGCCGCTGTTGCTGTTGCACATTGCATGTTGCTGCTGCTGCTGGTGCTGGTTCTGGTGCTGTTGCCTCCCCGTCACCTATCCACATAGTTTTGTCCCTCGTTCTGCTGCCTGCCTCCCGTGCCCCGCCTCATTCTGTCTCTTTCCCGCAAGGACTCTGTCTCCCTTTAACTCTCTCAGCTGGGTGAACCGAAGGCTTCATCTCCTGGCCAACTGCGACTCGTGTGTGAAGGCTCGGCTGGAAGATGGCCTGCTGCTAGTTGCTTCTTGAGCCCGAAACTGCAACCAAAACGGGGTTGGGATTGGTATAGGTTCTCCTCGGCTGGTGCATCATCCAATGCAGGCAGGAGAGTGCAGGGAGTGGAACCACTGAGAGCAGGAGACCCAGCCACCGAACACCGAACACCGAGCACCACCGAACGCCGAACATCGAGCACCGAGCACCACCGAGAGCGAGAACTTGAAAAGTGAAAAACTTTTGACTGTGAATGCTCTTTGTGGGGAGGGGGGAGGAGTGGAGCACCCAGTGGTGCCTTTGGTATGATTCTGGGGGTGGCTCTGGGCTCTACCTGGGCTTAGTAGTGGGTGACTGTGGAGGTCAGGTGCGGAGCTTGTGCTGTCAGTTTAGCACAAAGCCATATCCGTTATGAGCGGCTGGCAAAGCGGGCGAAAAGAGCAACAAACTGAGCGCTCAGCCAGGATTTGCCCATGGGTTCAAAAGGGCAAGTGGGGCAAAGAGTGGGGGCACACACACACACACATAGACACACTCACGCATCTAGATATCCAGAGAGGTCAGAGTGAGAGGACGGACTCGACCAGTGGCCAAGACCCAAGCGAGGGCTCGTAACTAATAACCAAGTAAATTGATACGTGACCCTGCATTTAAATGCCATTATTGCCTACGCCCCCAGACAAGCCAGCAGCTGCCCCGATCATCCTCTCCTGCTGCTGTCCTTCCACCCGGAGGTCAGTCAAGTGAGTGGAGGTCCTGCTCTTGGGCCTGCGCTTGACTTGCGACCACCGCAGTCTCCGCAGACCTGCCCAGGAAGTGGGGGAAATCAAGCGAGGAAGGTGGAAGGTAGAAGGAAGCAGGGGAAGAATGGAAATGGGTGGAAAATGGTACTGCCGCCGCCGAAGCCGCCTCTCAACTCTCTGCCAATTTGTGATTGGAATTTTTGATGAGCCCAACTGACGTATTGATTGACTGACTGTGCACACAGGACAGGACCGCAGCATCCTGCTAGCATAGCATGCAAAAATTCAGTTCTCCTCATCTCATCTCGGCTCAGCTCAGCAGTTACCGCCGCCTCACACCACCCCCTGTGACGTCTGTCAGCGGCAGAGGAAGTCGGGGAAAAAGTTCTCCGAATTGTACGAAGGCTGATATGCAGGCACAGTGAGAACTGATCTTATTTTTCTATTTCTAAAGGTTAGAAAATATAGAAAATGAGTTTTAAAATTAAATTTAAATTCATTAAATTAAATTTAAATATTTAAATACATATATAAAATCAGTAAAACTTATTTTAAATTTGCTATTTTAGAAGTTCTCTTGAAGCTTAGACTTTTTAAGTAAAAGGGACCTATATTCATTCTCTTACAACCAACACCAGTTGGGAATTATAGAGTCGAAAACTAGTTATTTATAAAATAAAAGGCTAAGGATGCTATATTTTATATAATATCAAACGTATAGCTGATCTTATCTTTGCATAGATCAGATCCCTTATATATAATCTATATATAACCCCATTTATCCGCTTTCTCCCTTAAAGAAGTTCCACTGTACTCGATAGAGAGAGACAGAGTGTGTTGCAGTTGCACTAACTTGACTCGCTGGCTTTCTTCTTTCTTCTTGTTTTTTTTTTTTTTTTGGGAAGCAACTGAGAGCAGTAATCGCTACATGTGTATGCTGTGCATCCAGGCACTTTTCACTCCTCCGGTCGTCTCCCGGCACCCGCTGACCTCCGGTGGAAGTTTGCTGCAAGTCCTTTTCGTCCTTAGAACAACAATTGTGCGACGCTGGGCGACTTGGTTGTTGGAGTTTTCCTTGACTGGCGACTGCTGCTGCTTCCTTTTGGACAGCTTTTGTGCCACAATGTGCGTGTTCTTCTGTGTGTTATGTGTGTGTGTGTGTTTGTGCCCAAGGAAATGGCTGCGGAAATGAGCACGGAAAATTGTACACACGACCGGAAACTTGGAAAAGTTTCGTTGTATTCTCAGACAGTTGCAAACGGACCCCCGGAACTTGGCTCTCCTCCTGCCCCAACCCCGAATTTTCCGGTTGCTGCGACTGCCCGCGGGTATGATTAAAGTTTTCCTTTTAATTTCTAACAATTGTGTTTCGGTTTAGATTTTGGGTTCTCGCCATCCTGCGGTTCCTTGCCCTACGAACCGCAAGGAGGGCATATTGATTGCTCACAATTACTATATATGTATATATGTTAGTATGTAGAATTCGCTTGATCAGTCTTCATGTGATTGATAGTTGAGAGCAAACTATAATTACATTCTGCCTTAAAAAGGAAAACTTGACTAGCACTTGAAATCCCTAATTCGATTTTCAATATCTTTTTGGATTAAGTTTTAAATTTTTAAAATATCCAAGACTTGTTCCTGGAAATGATGAAAATTGATTTAATTAAGACATTCTTTGGCACTTAGAAAAGTATTTTGTGGAATTCCTTTCAAACCACTCTTTGGGATTTACACTTGTCTTTCTTACGTGTCCATTAGAAGGCATCGCTAAAGGACCTCAGGTCAGCATTCGTAATCCGTAACAGATCCTGCCTGCCTGCTTGCGAGTCGCTCGTCAAGTCAGCTGCGGTCGCCTGTCGGAATGCCGGGTATTTGGCACTGGCGAAAAGGGTATTTAGACGTTTGCCGTCTACTTAGCATCGTCGTTCTCACTTCTCCTTCCCCGTGTCCTGGATGATGTTGCCTTGAAGCTTTTCCCGCATCCGCGCCGCGCATTCCTCGCATTTCCGTTGGGTTTCGTGCCATTTTGAAGTCCTCACACTCACTTTTAGCCGCTCTTTTACTCTCTCCTCATCTCTTTCCCTCCTGGCTAGAACCTGTCTCTTTCGCCTCTGTGCTTGCCGCCTGTCTTCACAAACTTGTCGCTATGTGGTGTGAAAAATATTTAAGCGTGAAGTTTTAGCAGCGGTTTTCGCTCGAAGGCTCATTGCCGACAATGTCCTCGGCCTTCCCTTAACCCCCTCCCCTCAGCGGACCCCATTCGTCCTTCGGTTGCTGCTTTTCTTCTTCGCTCCTTGCCCTTTTCTCGCTGACGAACATCGTGTTTCCGCATCATTTTTAACGCCACTTTTGTGTAAGCTTTGCGTTTATACTACTCTGCTTTTCAGTTGCTATATATGTACGACGTACATTGTACGTATATAAAGATATATATATGTATGTGTTCTATGAGTGTGTGTGATGCTGTGTGCCAGTGTGAGTGGCATCCTCTGGTATCCGTGTCGGTATTTTTGTGGATTTGTTTTGTGTCTGAGGGTGTTTTTCTAAATGGCTTTTAAAATCTCATCGCCAGCGTTTTGTCCTCGACGATGGCAGAAGTGTCTCGAGGCTGCCCACAGGGATTGCAAGAGGGAAGAGGCAGTGCCGGAGTCGGAATGGGGGGAATGGAGTTCAGGGAGGGCAAAAAGGGCTTCTGCGGTTCTCCCGGGGAGCTGTGGTGGTGACGGCAGCGACGGTGGATTGTTAGTCGAGTTCTGTGTGGCTGGCAGTCTATTGTGTTATTGGTTTTGGCGATGACTTTGCTTTGCTTTGGCGTTTCTGATTGTTGCTTCCCTCGTTTTCCCCCTGACTGGCTCCTCCTTCGCTGCCTTATCGTCCTTTCGGAATGTGTTCGCCACTAGAGATTTGAACTGTAATTGGTTTTGAACAAGTTCCCATATTTTGTGGACAGTTTGGATAAAGTTTGATGGCTGAGAGGAGGCAAGTGGGGACATAAGAGAGATCGGTTACCATAAAATGAGTACAATACAATACATACAATGTTTAAGGGGGGGAAAGCTCAGGTATTTCGCTAAAGTAAATATAGACGAGAGGCTAAATATTACCAAATATTTGTTTGCATGGTCACACTGCCTTTTTATGCAGCTAATGCAAGCAAGGCCTCACTGGATGATCCTTAATGTTGAGCAAAGCTGCAACTTAGCCTTGTAAATACATATAAAATACTATAAGGATTTCAAACAAATTTAATTCACAGAAAAATTAACCTTTTCCAACCTAATTTAAAGGAAAATTAATTATAAAATAAACTTTCTAAACCTTTAATCCGCGGGGGCAAAAGTTCACCTAATATGCAACCTCATCGGCTGGCCAGTATAACCACTCAGCTCAGGATCAACTGCATCCCATGCATCCCAATCATCGAACGTTTATCGTTCCACCCATAGAACGCCCACCACCCCCCTTGACCGACCAGTTCCTGGCTGCTCCACTCCGCACAGCTAGCTCTCACTCAAAGAGCAGGCAATATCCTGGTCATACTCATCCGATTTGGCCTGCTTCACACTGAACAAGGCAATAATTTCTGCTCCTAAGCCCTATTAACCATTGCTAACCGAATGGTGGAAGCAACCAACTGAAAACGGGGGTCGGGGGGGCTGAAAATGGGAAATGGAAAAGTGGGTGTGGGAGTTCAGGGCTGGATTGCGTTGACTGAGCGAGCAATTGAATAAGCGGCAGAGGCGCACAAAGAATTCGAGGACAGGAGTCGGGGTCAGGGAATTCAGGGAAGCAAAGCAGGAGAAGGGAGAGGGCAAGGCAGGCCCGAAGGCAGGACCCAGAAGGCAGGACACAGAGCCCGACCGGGCCTGGTCCGACCCATTCCATTCGATTTCGGCCCAATGATGATGGCAATGGGCGACTGGCAACTGGCAACTGCCGGCAAAGGCCGTGCAAATCCGGAACGAACGAACATATTGACAAATTATCCTTTTTACACGCATCGCCTGCTGAGTTGGCCTCCTCGGCTCACTGCACCGCCCGCCTGCCGCCTGTCCGCTTGCCACACATAGTTCCGTACAGTTGTCGCTGAAAGAATAGCATCGGGTAAGGATATTTATAAATGTTATTCTTGGTAATTCATAGTAGACTTTCAATATGCTTCAAATAAAAACCTGCAGTGGAAAAAAAGGGGTTTAGGATTGTGTGAGTGATTCAAATACCATAATAGATTTTAGGGCTATAAAACTATTTATTTTCTTGGCTTATCATCACACATTTAAAATATATTTTTAAACTGTTCTTAAACTGATGACCTTCCTTGTATTTATGTACATATAAGCCATTGTTAAATGTGCCAATGTGCTCACACAGTTGTTCCGCTGTCGACGTTGCCGCCCGCTGCGCTGCCGCGTCTGTGCGACGTCGTTATCGTAATCGTTGCTCCGTGTGTGTATGTGTGTGTGTGTGTACATAAACAGAGCCTGAAATAACAGCAAAAACAACAAAAACAACAACAGCGGCAGGAGCAGGAGCGGAGCAAGGATATGCCGAAGAAAAAGCAGGAGCAGAGGAGAGGCAATGAAGTTGCATACCAGCCAAATGCTCATCCGAGGATATCACGAAGGTTGCCTTTGTTCCGGCACTCAAACTCACACACAGGACAGACACACACACACACACACACACTCAAGCTCATGAGCACTCTGGATTTTTCAGCATGCCAGAAGAGTGTGTGAGTGTCGGAGTTGCTTTTCATGCATGTCCTTTTCTTCTTTGAGGTTAGGTAATGTGTTACGGGAGTGGAGGATCTCCGATCGTACATCGAGCAGACCTTTTTCCACCCTTGAACCCCGAATTTATGCTCAATTTATTTGCAATCAATTGGTTTCAGAGGGATCTTAGTGTGGTGATCCTTAATTAGGTTTTGGTTTTGGAATTAGGAAGGGGATCCTTTAATTGAGACATGCACTGGGAAGAAATCTATACTTATATCTAAATTTTACCTATTTTTAAAATTCTTAATTTGTTTCTTATTAAAAAATAAAATTTTGATCGAATCCTGGTAATTCCCCTACCAAAAGTCCTTAATCCAATTCGAACCCTTTTACCCTATAAGCCAACTCTGCACAGATTAACACACTCGCCGACAATCAAAATATAATCCCTTGCCCCGCTTAACCCATTCGTTCCAAGCAAGCTCCCTGGTTGCACCACCAATTAGATGCCGCACCGCTCTGCGGCTTTCCCACATTCGACTTTTATGCCGGAGACGTGTTTGTTTGTGTTTCGCAATAATTAACTCAACTTAAGCTCTCATCGCTGCCGCCCTGAAAGGTATGCAACAATATTTCCGCCAGGCAGCTGCAGAGGCAACTGCAAATAACTGGACCTGGATATGCCTGCCCCCGTTGGCCAGCGGCTGCGCTGCTGCAGCGCTGCCAAGGTGTTGAACACATGAACCGCAGGTTTTGTTTACAGCGCTCACTTGTTGTATTTGCTGTTGTCGCCGCTGCTGCAGCAACAAAGAGACAGACCCCAACGATGTTGTCGCTGTTGTTGTTGCGGTGGCCACCATTTTGCGTCTTCACTCGGCAATCGGCTCTCTGCTCTCACTTCGCTCCTGCCTGCCACTTTTGAGTTCGCCTACTCTCTCCTCCTTGGGACTGCACCAAGACTATATCAATTCCACCCCAAAAAAGTGCAGCGGGGTGAGTGAGGGGCGGAAGGGGAGCAGTTCAGAGTGCACACGAATTGAAATTGCTCCACACTCAGCTACAGGCTACATGCACTCCACGTACTGGCTCTGGCTCTCTGCCTCTCGCCTGCTCTCTCACACTCACGCTCTCTCCGGCTTTCACACGCCGACGCTGTGCTCACTCACCATTTCTAAGCAGCGGGCGGACACTTGAAAAAATCGTACTAATTTTAAGAAAATGGATGTAGTTAGGATATTAAGCTGTCTAAGGAATGCTTAATAATTAAATATTCTAATCAGTAAATATTTTAAACCATTCCAAGTGTTTAAATTTCAAGCCTAGAAGAGTTCGTTAAGAGTTAAGAAATAAACTGTATATTTGAGTGAAAATAAAACCCTCTACCACTCAACCCGTAATTTCTCCCAGTGCACAATCTCTCGCACTCTCTCTCTTGGGCTCTCTGAGTGCTGGCGGGTGATGTGAGTGTGAGTGCGGTGGCGAGTGCGTTTGAGTGTGCGAGACGTCCGTCTTACCCATTTCGGAGTCGAGCGAGT
Organism: Drosophila tsacasi; assembly: GCA_018904565.1. NCBI lineage: Eukaryota > Metazoa > Arthropoda > Insecta > Diptera > Drosophilidae > Drosophila > Drosophila tsacasi. The sequence continues at coordinate 13,169 of JAEIHY010009799.1, forward strand.
GCGAGTTCACCGTTAGTCCTTTCGCAAACGTCGCCAGTGCCGTGTCTTCGGTTTTTGGTTTTTCGGTTTGCTGGTTTCCTGCTGCCGCCCCTCTCTCTCTCTGTTGACCGATTCGCACACTTTTTGGATAGCGCGATTAACGGTTGCCAATTAAAGCGCGTGTTGTTCGAGTCTCGTGCTTTGGACTGTTGTTCCAGTCATTGAGTGTGTGTGGGAGTGCTTGTGAGTGCGAGTGTCGTCGCTGCTGATTGCGAGTGAGTGGAAGAGGCGGCCGAGCGAATTGAATTACAATTACAGTTGCGATTACGATTACGATTACAGTAATTATGGCCGCCACTTGAGGCGTGAGAATCGTGTGGGCGCCCGCAGAATTCGACAGTTTAGCCCCGCGCTCATTTGAATTTCTGGTATCAGTGCAACTGGCAAGTAGCAAGTAGCAAGTTGCGTTAACCCCTCGAACCCGAAATAAAACGAAAAGCGGCAAAAGTTTTGCTGCCTGCGCCACCCCGCCTCCCCGCTAAAAGCAAAGGAAAAAGTTTCTGGCGTGGAATTTAAATTGGAAAAGTAAAATGAAAAGAAAAGCGCCCGAGTAAAAGTTAAACAAAGTGCAAAGTAAATATTAAATTAAGAATACGAAAGAAATAACAAAAACAGGCGGAGGCGAAGCTCGCAAATTTTCGGTGCAGTGCAACAAAAGAAAAAGTGAAGTAGAAAGGAAGGAAGTGAAGTGGAGTGCAGCGAGCGGAAGAGCAGAGGAGAGTGCAGAGTGCAGAGTGGAAAGTGTGGAAAGTGTGGAGTGTGGATTGTGGAGAGCAGCGGCAAGTGGAGAGAAGAACGTGTAGAGAAAACAACTTCCGCTTGCATCCTTGGCTCGAGCCAAGTTCCTTATACTCCACGGCATCTTCCTCCTCCTTTCATTAATGCCTTTCTCGCGTAAATCTCAACCTTTTGCACGCAAGACGAGGCAACGTTTATAGAACCAAACGTCTGCCCCCGCCCCCAACGCAGCCCCTGTTTTATTATTCCGTTTCCTTGGATTAACTCAATTTGTTGTCCCGCGTCGTCGTCGTGAAAAAAGAAGCGGAGAAAAAGTGAAAAAAAAACTCTGACGACGAAAAAAAAAACACAAAACTGAAATCGAAGCACAAGTGGGGGCGGCACAAGGATCCGGGTTCACAGATCCAGGAGCCTGGATTACGCGTACGCATAGTGCAGCACAGAGCACACAGGACCCCGCAGGAGCAGGAGTAGGAGAGCCTGGGAGTGTGTGTGTGAGAGAGAGAGCGATTATAGCCCATAATAAATGATGGAATGGCTACCAAGAGGATTACCCAGCATCCATGCTCCGATACCGATTTGTGGTGAGTCGTTGGTAAAGTCCTTCCAAAAAAGTACCTCTCTCATAAAGGGATTTGTATCCGGTTTCGCGCACAGAGGATCCATTTACAGTGCTTAAAAGGAAAGAGGATCATATTGATCTGACAGAAGAATTGGGGTATTTTGGTTGTTATATTTAAAGCCTCTTAATTCTATTATTAAATGATCATTTTAGGTCATTTGGCAAAGATTTTAAGGGATTTATTGAAGGAATATAAAGGTTCCAGTTCTATTGAAAATCACATAATAGTTGCTTTACTTTGGAATGCCTTTCACTATAGTTTTCCATCTTTCAAATTCATATAATCCCGTACGCATTGTAATAAAGAACTTTCAGCGATTCCAAACTAAAACTGTTGTCAAACCCATAAATTGCTTTGGGTCTCTCCACAACCCCCAATTATTAACCCCCTGCCACCTTGAACAGCAATAAAATTTCAATTTCAGCGCTAAAAACGCTTTGGCATTAATTGTCTCTCTGCTGTTCGAATAGTGCGTGTTTCCCAAAATATCTCAACGACCCCATCTTCTTCCCACCCATATAAAATACTATAAAAACACAGCGATAGAGGAGCCCCTCCAATAAGTTCGTTTAATTTTCAACTATTTATTTTGACATCGAGGCTCTAGGCCGACAATTAAATGTCAACACGCACAACACATTATTCCCCAGAGACACACACAGGGGAAAGATCTTTTTAGGGGATTAACTACCACCTCGGCGAGAGGAGGAAATTGAAGTGGAAATGAAAAGGAAAAGGAAAATCGAAATGGGATCGCGTCACTTAGGGCCCGGAAAACATAAACATAAACACGAAGCGATCGGAATTGATTAATTTGCTGACACGCACAGCTGATGGTGGAAATGTCAGATCAAAGTTATTTGTTTTGGCTGCCACGGCAGCTGTTGCAGCAGATCATCGCCATCACCGCCGCCTCTGTTTATTTTTCCAACGATCCTCGGTGTTGTTTTAGCGCTGCTGTGGAAAAATTATCACCTTGTAAATTGTCTTTCACGAAAACAAATCCCACACACCGAGAAACGAGAACTCGCAGCATCAGCAGCAGCACGTTTTCAGATTCCGAAACCAGAGGGAGGAGGTGGTGAAGGTGTAAAGAAAATCTGAGGAAAAGCAGGGCGAGGCGCAGTCTACTGTTAATTATTCATGGAAATTGCTTTCGAATGCATGTGCATTTGCATAAATATTCATTTAATTATGGTCTAAGCCTTAACAGAGTCAATTAAACTTTAAATAAGCTGCACACAGTTGATTTTCCAAAATTCACAAATTTCCCACACACTTACTACTCTATAAATCGACACCCACTCACGAATTGTGTAATTCATTTGTCCGTCAGTGTAAATAATAAGCCGAATGAGAGAAACAAAATTAATTTTTGCATCTATTTTTGTGCTATTTTTGTGGCAAATTGAATTAGAGGCAAACAAATAAACGTTGTCAAACGCATTATTAATTCCCAAAAATAATACACAATTGACTTGTTGGTTAAATGTCAATCGTTGAAATGAATTGTTGGTTACAAACACACAGAGAACCCCGTTGCTGCTGGCCACTGGCCACTAGCGTCTGTGTTGTGTCTTGTTCGGGCCAAAATCAATATTGGCTCAGCAACGGCAATAAACGCATTGAAAATCGCATCGGAATGATAATAATTTGTGTAAACAGTTGCCGGAACATGTGTGAGTTTCGGTGCTGAAAGGGAGCTGCCTCGGAGGAAATGGATTGAAATGAAATGTGGAATGAAATGAAATGTTTGCGGCAACGCCAGACAATAAAATTAAAATAACAAACAAATGGGATTCTTGTTCGTGGCAGGCTTATTACAACGCCTGGATATATGTCTGAATTAAGGAGTGCCCTAGACTAAGTAGCGATTACAATAAACTCTTCGCACTTCGCAGGCATTACCCAAACACTCGAGCAATTTGTATCTCGGTATCTCTGGGAACCCGCACGTAAAAGTACCGTGTATCTCTTAGCTCTCACACGCACAACAGACATTCAATTAAAATGTCAGCCAGGCAGCTGTGTGCCTCAGAGTGTTGCAACATGGATTTTCGGGGGATTGGAAATTAATGTACAAACTCCGGCAGGAGCAGCTAAATGACAAGGCAATCCTACGAAGGAAAGACATTAACGAGGCACCTCGGGGGAATTGGTACAGGGATTGGCAGCGGAGTGGAGTGGTGTGGTGTGTAGTGTGTGAGTGAGTAAATTTGTATGCCAATTACTTAAGCAGCTCAGACAAGACAAGACATGAACTGACCAGACGCACCCAGAGGATCTCGCTTCTGCTCCTGCTCCTGCTGCTGCTCCTGCTCCTCCTTCTCCTTTCTGGTCTTGTGCAAGGGGTCAGAGTCATTAACATGCTGTTGTCGTTTGGCAGCATTTAGGACGACATCTGCACCTTTTTCGGGCACAGCCTCCCCTATAACTCCTCGGTTGCCCCTTCAGGCAACTTGTGCGGTGCCACGGAGACATGGGCGGGCGACAGCTTTTGACACTAAAAAGCCAGCCGCATACGGACACGCCCACCCAGGGCAGCCACAGGACGTGTTTGTGTTCAAGGAGCAGAACCACACCACACACACCACACTCACACATCCTTAGTATATGTGTGTGTGTGTGGGGCCAAAAGGATGACACGAAGCAAAAATTTTAATACGGCAAAAGTATTTTCCAAAAATCGTTTGTTTGCTTTTCGAGATTTCCTCTCTTCGTGTCTCTCTCCATCTCTCTCTCTCTCTCTCTCTCTCTCTCTAAGCTGGAAAGTTTTTTGGAAAACTTTTCATTTTGTGGCCTGCAGGCACGCCCCCATTGACCCGTTACCCTTTGCCCCTTAACCCATGTCGGCCGCCCATCAGTGTGAGTTCGTTTCGCTTAACCTTTTCTGCTCTCTCTCTCTCTCGCTTTATCTCACCCTCTTTCTCTATCGTTTGGCCACATTCATCCTGCCAGGAATATGTCGCCACAAAGTTTTCTTCGCCTCACTTCACTATCTTCCTCGGAACTTTGCAGTTGTTACTCTGGTGTTAAAGGAAGTTGGCCTGCCAAGGACTTTTCAATAGTCTGCTATTATTTCCCCTCTACCCTTGTGTTAAAAGCAATCTAATCTAATTTGTGAGGGGTTTATTGGAGGTAGAGAAAGTGTTGAGAAACAGACACTTACGAATAAATTCTGAAGGTATTAATTACACACCGAAATTAGCAAGAAAACTTGTGGGGTTTTATTTTAATTGAAAGGTTTATTCCTTAATACATTCTTAAGAATCAAATTGCAAATTAACTTTAATTAGAAAATCATTGAAAAAAGGCTTTAAGTCCTGATGCAGTGTCTCTTGGCAACTTTCACTAGTTGTATCATTGACTAAATTATTTTGGAGTTCAAATTCATTACATTTGGGCCAAAAACCTCTATGGATTTACTAAGATTTACTAAACACTCTAAATTAGGGAAAAACTTGTGTATAACATATTCCTATTATTATTTCGAAAAGAAATCTAATTGATTTTCAGTCCTTTTCCACAGAATATCATTTCTGCATATGAAAAAGATAGACTTTTCTTTATTTTTCACATGAAAACGATAGACTCTTCCTTCTTTTTCATTTTCAGAAATGATTTTCTGTTGAAAATGACTCAAAAACAATTAGATTTCCCGCCAGTCTGCTTTCTTTCACCTAATCAGCTTTTCTTCGCATAATGCGATTTTCACGAGCTGAGCTCGGCTCAACTGTGTCTTGTGTCTTCATTTCATCTTCGCTTCGCTTTTGGTCCTTCTTATCCTGCGGCTAAGCCTTGGCTAATGTGTTGAGCAGTAGCTCACCGCTCACCGCTCACTGCTGACTGCTCAAACTCGTGTATAATTGAAGCTGTTTGCGGTCCTGCAGTGTTTGTGCTGCTGCTGCTGTGGGGGAAAAATGGGGGGCAGAGTGTGCTCCGGCTCAGTATGAATATTAAAACTTAATTTAAAATCCATGCCACACACAAAATGGCTCCTCGGGCCACAACGAATACAACAAAAAAAAAAAGAGAAAAAAAAGCAAACCTGGCTAAGAGAAAGGGATAAAGCCAAGGCGCACTGGCTGCAAGGCGTCGCTCGCTTCGCGCAACTGTACAAACAGCAGCGGAAATAATGAAGGAGCATTCGGGACGAAGGACTCCGGGGTTGAGGGTTGAGTGGGTGGCAGGGTGGCAGGGTACAGGAGGAGGTGTGGTGGAGCTGGCACTGGGGGCTGGCACTCTGAAGAGCGAAAAACACATTTTTGCACTTTTATAGCGCAACATCTTTTGTGCACAGACATCCTTCTTCGTCCTTTGCACCTCCCTTCCCTTCCAGGGAGCAGCTCTCCCTCTCACACACACACATAGAAGAAGAAGGAGATTCTGCGGGCATGCGGGCCTGGGGGGGAGCGTGCCTTTAATAAACCCACTTTATTGTTTAGAGCCCAAATAAAATAATCCCCTTAAATGATGCCTTCGCATAATAGACGCCTTGCCAGCCATTCTGCCTGCTGCTTATTTTACGGCCGCCTCCGCCCCCCGGACCCGCCTTAACCGCTCGACGTCCCCGACGTCCTTGGCTATTCGTGCCGTGTTTCTGCTTTGTTGCGTCTCGGCACAGTGGTTGAAAATAGGTTTGTTTTTTGGGAAATATAAATTTTTACTGGTGTTTAATTTTTTGGTATAAAAAATACGCTTCTTTTTGGGAAATATAAATTGTTACTGATTTTTATTATTATTATAAAAAATACCCTCTTTTGGGGAAATACAAATTTTTGCTAGGTTTTATTATTATTATTATACAAAATGTGCTATTTTTGGGAAATACAAATTGTTTCGTGCTTTTATTATTATTATAAAAAATACGCTTCTTTTTAGGAAATTTGAATTGTTGCTGATTTGTATTATTATTATAAAAATATCTTCTATTTGGGAAACACAAATTTTTGCTAGGTTTTATTATTATTATAATAAATAGGGTATTTTTGGGAAAAATATTTCGTTGCTATTTTTATACCATGTACCGTAGATACAAAGGTATATTAATTTTGTGCAAATGTATGTAA